>CM060636.1:30858662-30898662 GCA_030578275.1 Meda fulgida
CTGGGGCCAAACCTGCGGCGTCTGCCGTAAGCCTACTTTTAATGTTGGCGTTTCTGCTAGATTCAGTGCTTAAAGTATTATTTCACCAAAGCAGCATCATTTACTCGCCATGTTCTCAATATTCTGGATGCTTTTTTTGATATAATAAATGATATCTACATTTATAAATGATATCTACATTTATAATGATAACTAACATGGTCTTTTATGAAGGAACAGGATTAGCACTTTTTAATCGGTTGTGAATAGGTGACCATTTAAATAAACCAACTTTAAAAGTAATGACATAAATGGACATAGGGGCCTGTCTTAAAATTCTGGGAAGTTTATTGAACGCGTCCGCATGATCAGCTGTCCAGTGGTTTGATTTAAAACTCTGGAAAACTATAATAAATGTTGTTGTACGATCTAATGAAAATGCCTGAGACACTGGGAATACTCCATCCTTTGGGATATGCAGTTAAGAGGATGGATAGATGGATCTAGTGAAAATGCAACGATTAATCGCATCCAAAATAAAAGTTTGTGTTTACATAATATATGTGTGTGTACTGTGTATAATTATTTTGTATATATAAATACACACACATGCATGTATATATTTAAGACATATTTGCATGTATATACAGAAATATATAGAAACATTTCTGATTATTATTAATGTTTTTTTTTAAGTCAGGATTCTTTGATGAATAGAGGGTTCAAAGGATATTTGTCCGAAATAAAAAAGCTTTTGTAACATTATAAATGTCATTACTGTCACTTTTGATTAATTTACTGTGACCTTGCTGCATAAAAGTAGCCTATTACTTTCTTTAATTTCTTTAACATGTAGTGTATAATGTTACAAACGCTTTCTATTTCAGATAAATGCTATTATTTTGAACTATGTTTTGTGTGTAATGTAACTTTTGTTGTGTGAACTTTAAAATTCGTTTTAGAATTAAATTGTACATAAATA
Organism: Meda fulgida; assembly: GCA_030578275.1. Taxonomy (NCBI): domain Eukaryota; kingdom Metazoa; phylum Chordata; class Actinopteri; order Cypriniformes; family Leuciscidae; genus Meda; species Meda fulgida. Next base: position 30,859,624 of record CM060636.1, read on the forward strand.
GGTTAGGCAAACCAAATGTGTTTGTCTGAGAACATTTTAAACTCATACGAACCAGAAATGACATACACTGTGTGATACAGCAAAATATGCCCCTTATTGTCCCTTAAATTCCTGTAAAGAACCACGACTGTCCCGCATTTTTATTTTCTGAAGTTGGCAACCTTACACTTAGTGCCGTCTGATGCTAAAAAAAACACACCTCGAGATGTTTTAAATAGTTGAACTTGCCATATCTGCACATACTAAACATTGTACAGTGTGCTGTGATGTCCATTCTGCCAATTTCTTGTATTTATAGACAATTTCTTGTATAATGGACGTTCTTAAGAGTGCAGTGATGGAGTTTCTGCTGCCAGAGATTAAAAGTACAGCATCTGCATTCATATGCACTAGTTTACCAACAGAACAAAACAGCTTGAATCACTAAGCAAGTCTGGAATTAAGGTGGATCATCACGTCAAATATGAATCTTGAAGCTGTTTACTTGCACTCGTAAATGAAAGCAAACAAGCGTGACAACTAGATGCACCAGCAGGTGCTCAGGCATCTGGTCAAATTCCCTCTGGGTTGCAAGTACATTACTTATTGAGATATGCATTATTCACTGGTGTGTGTGTGTGTGTGTGTGTGTGTGTGTGTGTGTGTGTGTGTGTGCGTGTGTGTGTGTGTGTGTGTGTGTGTGTGTGTGTGTGTGTGTGTGTGTGTGTGTGTGTGAGGTTGGCATAACCCCTGCTATCAGCCTGGCAAACTGCTCAATTCATTGAGGAGGAGATCTGTTTTAGGAAGAACACCAGCAAAGTGAAAGTGTCATTGGCTTATTAAATCACGCCGGGACGGGCCGCTAGGATCAGCCCGCGCTCACGCTGGTGTTCATGTAAGGTGACAGCGTTTGAAAGCCACAGCTGCTGGAACAGAAGGAAATCATCATGATGTTAGACACGAGAGGGCAGAGATGACAGGTATCCGTAGACCCTGATGAAGAAACTAGATCACACACCCTAATCCGTACTGTTCTACAAGCCTCTCGGTGTCCTTCCCAGCACACGTCACACACACGCGGGTTCAAGAGGCACGTGTTCTGAAGCTGTTCCACTGACGAATGATTGCTCTTCTACTCTGCTTGCAATAATATAGATATAGATTGAAAGGAACACTCCAGTTTTTTTTGGAAATAGAGTTTTACCATTTTTGAATCCATTCAGCCGATCTCCGGGTCTGGCGCTAGCACTTTTAGCATAGCTTAGCATAGATCATTGAATCTGATTAGACCGTTAGCATCTCTCTCTCAAAAAAATAAGACGAATAATATAGATACAGGCATGTGTAATACAGTTTCAATGCTTTTTGTTTTTTAAATAACAGTATTATTTAGACATTTTAAGTGCAGTGATATTTGACTATTTACACTACCAGTCAAAAGTTTGGGATCGGTAAATGTTTTAAAAAAAAGTCTCTTCTGCTCACCAAGGCTGCATTTATTTGAATGTCAATTTCATTTACGTCAATTTAAAATAACTGTTTTCTATTTTAATATATTTTCAAATGTAATTTATTCCTGTGATCAAAGCTGTATTTCAGCATCATTACTCCAGTCTTCAGTGTCACATGATCCTTCAGAAATCAGGAGAATATGATGATCTGGTGCTCAAATATTCATTATTATTATCAATGTTTTTTCAGGATTCTTAAAAGAACAGCATTTATTTGAAATATAATCTTTGGTAACATTATAAATGTCTTTACTGTCACTTTTGATCAATTGAATTCCTCCTTGATGAATAAGTGTATTGATTTCTTTTATTTATTTCCCCCCAAAAAATAAAATAAAAATTCTTACTGACCCCAAACTTTTTCAATCAATCAATTTCATGATTTTTCTTAAACAAGGGGACAAATTACTAAATCGTGACCACGATGCAATATTACTGCGATACCTTAAGAAAAGATGAACAAAAAATGACTGTTGATTAAAATGCTAGATTTGGTTTTACATTGTGTGTGTGTGTGAATGAATATGTTTGGACTTGGTGCTGAAACCCAAAGCACAGGACAATAGAGACGCCAGAATAACCATATTCATGATTCTGAAGCTGAAAACACAGAATTATTGTAGATGAATATGCTTGATCTCTGTCACTGACTAGATATATTTATAATAATGTAGGACACTTTTACTGGTAACATCAGACATCTGGCATTATCAGGACCACAAATATTCCCCCATTATTATACATTATACTCAACATTATATATAGTTGTTTAATATCTGACACTAAAACTCTGAAAATGTGCATTTTTCACACACAGTAATTTTTATTTTGGGTGAACTATCCACGATACATATTGATGCATTTTTGTATTGCGATATATTGTGACACGATATATTGTTCACACCCCTATAATTTACTAAAACGATGAAATTAATTCTTAATTCATGACCGTGATTTATATGCATTTGTCCGCATGTCCTGTGTGGGCCTCCGTACATTTCTGCTTGCCTCGATTCCACATGATAAATGTGTACATCTCCTCCCTGTGGCTCAGACCATCTCTGAGCAGAGCTTGAAGAGGAATTACACATTTGACAGACCTTTTCATGTGTAATATTGCACAGGAGACTGGCAATTATATTTTGGCAGTTCTGCTCCATTTAGAAAGGTCCAAAGCACTCTTGAGTTTGACATGTACTTATGTATTATGTCCTAGCTTATGTCCTTGCTGATGTGATCTGCCCAAGTAGGACATGTTCCTGGATCAACACAATGGGCCATTTCCATGTTTAGTTCTAACGAATGAAATGTCTCAACGAGTAATGAGGCATGATGGAACAATAGAAAAGTTGCAGGTGATAAGGTGTGTTCAGGTGCTGACTATATTCCAGGGAATGTTATGCGAAGTGGTTTGGGAAATGTTATATAGTTGCTGTGTCAGTGTGTTGTTCTGTTTTATTGCATGTGTTTGCTTTTGAAACACGAGCTTCATCGCTCCAAATACCTGTAAAAGGAGTTTTCTGTTCAGTGTGCTAATTGGATGTGTGTTTTCATGTAGCGATTTCCCTTCGGAATAATTGACTGAAAACTGCAATCCCACGAGACCGGCTGTGGTGAAGCAATTGACAGCCTGTCGAGAAACCCAGAGCCGTGGGAAGCTTGTGAAAGTCAGAACAGACTGAGTTTGACATCTGTATTTTTGTTCCAACACTCCATTTGTGCCTTCGCTGTGACAACTCACTGTAAGAACGTCTATGCTACGAGTGTGTGTGTGTGTGTATTCCTACAGCCCTCAGAGTCATAATAGAAATATCTGTATTTATGGGGGGTAAGATGAGCCATATTTTACTTATGTGGTCTTTAAGATAAGAGAAATTGAGGCAGAAGTACAGGGAAAGTATCTAAAGTATTTCAGGATGTTTCCTATCATTTGAAATGATCAGAAAACATCTATGAGAAAGGGTTCCTGTGGCTCAATTTACCCCAGATTAGGGGTAAGTTGACCCGAGTCAGTGGGCAAGTTGCACCATCTGGGTGTAAACTGACCATCTATCTGAATCTGAATCAAAACCATGTGAAATGTGAAAGAAAATGCACCTCTTTTAAAAACTAATTTAATATATGATTAAGCATCTCCTGATTCTTTGCACTTGTGCATCGGTCCTATTAAATAAACTTAAACTAAAACTAAAGAAAAACAAAAATAGAAACTCAACCAGTTGTACAATATTACATTTCATCTCATTTCATTTCATTTCAAGACCTTTATTTGTCCCCGAGGGGTGATTCGTTTTGCTGCAGTAGGAAATGAACATACAGTACATGACAACAAAGACGACAACATCAACATCAATTAAAATACAGGGTCAGACAAATGGAAATGAAAACCACAACATGCAATTATTGCAATTGCTTTGCAATTATACCAGTTTATACTTCAGAGGATTTTAAGTATAGTGCCTTATGGTGGGGTAAGTTAAAACACTGGCTCAATTTACCCCACAGCATTTGACTCACTTTGCCCCATTACTGCCATTTGGGACAAAACTAGCTAGCTTACCAATTCAAACTAACATTTAGCTAAAGGATTTGCTTGGTTTTATTATACATTGCTAAATCACCAATATAGATCATAAATAGTTTTAGACCTGGACACATTTTCTTTGATGTAACAACCATTACATCTGTTAAGCTAAAATTTACTTTGACAAGCCAAACGCATTTTTAAAGTAAAAGTTATAAGTGCCTTCCACTCCTCCCCTGTGTTTCTCTTTTGCAGTCTGGCAGAAATGATGGGTGGGTCCAAAATATATGGTCACATGACAATAAAAATGTACAGTTGCCAAGATAAAGGGGGTGGGTCAACTTACTTACTGGCTCATCTTACCCACTCCCAACCAATGCGTGCATGCGTGCGTGCGTGTGTATGTGTGAGTGTGTGTGTGTTCGCTCAGATCCTTTCATTCCAGTCTAATAGAAGTGTTGAGAATGAGATACTTTTGTCTGGGTTTTAATTAAGAGTTCAGTCAATGGAGCTCAACTTGCCTCATTGTGTTGAGATTAGCCAGCGACTGATGCTGAGGATTGTGGGAGATGAAGCTGCTCCAGGGGAAACATGTGTTCGTATTATCAGTCAAAGCACATTTCCCCCACTGTCTCTCTGGGTAATGGAGCACGTTTGTGGCGCAGTATTAATTGAAGGAGGGGAAGGAGCTAAAAAAAGACAAAAAATGGAGGCATTGGCATAACATTTGCACAATGCATAAATTCAGGCCTTGTCCTTAGTTTATTGCTCGACAGGAACCAGCTCGTGATCCTGAGATCCAGTGGATATTTTAACTCTTTCCCTGACAGCGTTTGTTTCAGTTTTCACAAAACTTTCTTGGCCCACAAAATATTTTGCTGTTTAAATACTATAATTTGAACATGCAGTAACCATTTTGTTGTGGTTAAAGACTTCATCCATGGGATTCAGAATGATGATAAAAACACAGATGGAGTAGATCGAGTCCATCAACAGCTTCACATTCGTGGGTTCAACATTTCAGTCGGTAACGTTAGGCAGTTTTGATTTATATGCTGTTGAATGTTTGATGATCCTGTTAGCTGAACTGTGCAATATATCGCAATACAAAACTGCAACAATATGTATCCTGGATAGTTCACCCAAAATAGCAATGCCTGTGTGAGGAAATATTCACGTTTTCAGAGTTTTAGTGTCAGACATTAAACTGCTATATATAATGTTGAGTATAATGTATAATAATGGGGGAATATTTGTGGTCCTGATAATGCCAGATGTCTGATGTTACCAGTAAAAGTGTCCCACATTATTATAAATATATCTATTCAGTGACAGATCAAGCATATTCATCTACAATAATTCTGTATTTTCAGCTTCAGAATCATGAATATTGTTATTCTGGCGTCTCTATTGTCCTGCTTTGGGTTTCAGCACCAAGTCCAAACATATTCATTTACACACACAATATAATACCAAATTTAGCATTTTTTGTTAATCTTTTATCATATGTCTTGTAGTATCACAGTAATATGGTATTGTGAGTTTAGTATCGTGATATGTATCGAATCGTGACACGAGGGGATCGATACACCGCTAGCTTCTAATGCTTGTTTCTTCTTCGCCTGTGTTTTGATCCGGTCTGTACTCTTATATTCTGTACCAGTGAAAACAAACACGGATTGCTGTAAAATTGGTGGGGAAAGAATGAATGGCTTTAGAGCTGATGTCCTCCCGTCAGACGAGGCGCAGCTAAAGCAGGGCCTTTCAGCGTTATAATGTTCTCCTGACAGGGAAAAGACTTGAAGACGGGCTAACTGTGAAATATGCTTTAATGGTTCCCTGAGGAGGACAGCGCTGGAGCTCGTTGCTACGGGACATACCCCAAAATGAAGAATTTGACATCATTTATTCACCCTCTCATTCGCCCTTATATACAACACATCACATGACAAAACAAAACAATATATGCATGTAGTATCAACACTGGCATCAAAACACATCAGACTGAGGTGAAAATATCAATAACTACACCAATAATTATATCTAACAACAAACTCACTCTTAAAAACACTGGGTTAAGAACAATTTGGACAAAGGTAGATATAGGACAGAACACATGTTAATTTTACCCAGCAAATTGGGTTGTTTATTTAACCCAGCATAGTTGATTAACTTTTAGGCTGCTATAACAGTAGTTCTTTCTTTTTTTACTTCATACATGAATTAATGTCTACGGTCTAACTTAAATCCTCTAAACATTTTTAAAATACTCGATACAACCACTGGCTTGCATGATAATTCCTTTATTTTCTGACATATTTCACAGTATAGTATATTTTATATAATTTTGAATACATATTGCCAACATTTAAGATTTTTTAACAAATATTAGAAGTAAAACTTAAAACATTTATAAGTCTTCCAACGTCTCTGGATCTCGTGTCGTGTTCAGCAGAGGAACTTCTAACTTCAGACCGCCGCTTTCACTCGGAGCAGAAATATGACGGACTCCATAACCTGTCCATAAACAATCAGTGAGCTGTTCTGAGAACACAATTTCACATCATACGCATTTATATTCTGTATCTTTTTGAATAAAATCATACAATGTTATGCAAGGCATCAGACGTCTCCATCACGTGAAAAGACTGACGCGACACTTGTGTAAGAGACTCACGTGGCACCCCTGTATGATGCTTTGCATAAAATCAAACGTTTACAGCACAGTAATGAATTCATAGATACAATAAAATGTCCACAAACCTGTATTTTACCGAAGACATGCACTCTTTTGACGGAGCTGCACTGCTCTCTCCTGAAGAGGGCGCAGCAAGCCTGTGATGAATAACTCAATCCCTGGGTTGTTCTGTCTGACCCAAGATCTGGTTAACAAGTTCTTACTTCTGAAACTCGGCTGTTGCGCATTACAATCTCATCCATTCATGACCGTACGTCTTTGTGGATGCTAAACGTAATGACTTCAACATACTGACAGTATTGTGCACTTCTCATCAGTTCAGCATTCGCATTTGAAACACGCTTAACACGTCACATCAGTTCACCAGGAACAACGTCAAACTCTATCTTTTCGTTACTGAATATTCTCCTTCAAAGTCTGAAATGCGTCACATTATGGAGCCGGTAAAATGGTTTGTTAAGGCTGTTGACTTTAAACTGCTGAAATGTTCTGCTCCATCAGGCAAATCCCCCAAGAACACAATAATAGTTCAGCTTTAAATCTCTTCCATTACTTCATAACTGTGCTTGTATTGACATGTCTGTGAGGATGTGTCCAACGCTGAGGGACATGTTTGACCCAGATACAATAATGAACGAGACTCAATCGGTGAGAGCTGAATGCTGATTTATTAATTCACTCGTTCATTAGTTGTGACCTGAACGAGTTGGCTCTGTAAATCAGTCTCGGATCTGGACACACGACTGCTGTGAAGAGTGTTTCAGATAAATGGACATTTATGTGTGTGTGGTGGTGTATTGAAATGAGGCTGCTTGTTCTCAGATGTCTCTCAGCTTGACTCGTGAAAGAAAACACATGGAAGTGCACTTCTGATGTTATTGCTTTTTCCACATTTCTCTTTATTTTTTGTAAAGCATATTGTAAAGTGGTTCCTAAGGGGTGAATGGGAAAGTAAGAGTGACTCAATAGCAAAAGACAAACAGTGCTGCTATTGATGATGATGATAAAGTATTTTTAAAGCAATTGACTTTGTACAGCGACGCATGTATCATTGCTATTCTGCACCCGACGCACAGGGGCTTTTCCCTCCACAGACGCACGGTGGTAAATTAGGGAATGAACTTGCGCTCGCGGGGTGGTTCAGGAAAAGAGGAGGCGTATTCCCGCGCAAACGTTCCCTGCTGCTATTCTGCAGTTCCAGAACACAATCACGCCACTGACCAGGAGAAACCTCGTCTAAAGTCAGCGGCGCCATATTCAGATGATATTTTAAGGGCGCATGCTTGGCCATATGAGGCGTGTGCACACGCACACACACTTTTCTTCTCTCATTTACACAGACGCAGCAGTTGTAAACCATTACATTAGAAAAATATTACCACACGAGGGAAATCATTGTTGTGTCCATGAAGATGTGAAAAAATAGGCTTAATCTAGCTTACACATTTACCCAAATTATTCAGGCTAATTGTAGTAATGACGGATCAAACCTGTTTGACCAATAGTGGCAAGACACATAGGTATATAAGGACACCGGACACAGTGGATTGTCCGCCAAGAACCAGGAAACAAGATTCTGAAGACTGCGAAATCACCTGTACCATCATATTCAAGCCTCATATTAACCAAGTGACAAAAACTTTTTTTTTTATCATCTGAGAAATATAGCCAAGCCTAGTGCTTTTTTATCCTTGGATGATGCTAAAAAACTCATTGATGTTTTTATTTTCTCTCATATTGATTATTGCAATGCTATGTACACTGGCCTACCTAAGGGCTCTATGTTACAGTTGATACAAAATGCAGCAGCCAGAGTACTGATGAAATGAAAAAGGAGAGAACATATTAATGGAATTACATTGGTTACCAGTTCATCAAAGGATCGATTTTAAGGGTCTTTTATTTGTTTATAAAACTCAGCAATATTTGGCACCTTGATACACTTCAGACTGTCTGTCAAGATAAGTTCCAAATCGTAGATCCTCTAATGCTAATCTTCTGGCACATTATACAGTTACTGTCATAGATCGCACTCTTTCCAATCACCGAAGGACACCGTCACCAGAGTATTGAACTTCATTTCCCATCAGCCCCGTACCCGGCACAGGTGTATCCACTTCTCCTTCTATATAAACTGCCTCCGAACTTTGACACATTGCGAAGTCTTGTTTTTCCCCGGCTAACATTTCCGAGCGTTTATTCTACTTTGATTGCATCCCTGTTCTCTGATCCTTGCCTGTTTGTTGTTTCTGGTGTATTCGTCTGCCCCGGGCTTTGCCTGGTAATGTTTATGATTCTGGATTTCCTCTGACATTCCTGTTTCTGATCTCTGTATTTTGCCTGCCTGACTATTCTCTATGAAATATACTGCAAATATATCCGAGCGACTCTGACTCTGCATCACGTTACTCATAAACGATCTGGTGGTGCTGCTTTTAGCCACTATGCTCCAAAAATGAGGAATTCTTTACCAAATGAAGTGAAAGAGGCAGTTTAAGACTTTTTAAAGCTGCTTATCAGTACAACAATGTTATGTGAAATTATGTACAAGTCTGTTATTTTATCTGTTATTTATTACTTTACATTGACATTGTGTGAGTTTGTTTTTATGCTTGTAAAGCACCTTGCGTTGCATTCCATGTATGAAAAGTTTTATACAAATAAATGTTTATTATTATTATTATCATGTAAGTTAATTAAAAACCTTCCAAATCCGCGGTGGAACAAGCGCGCCGGCTCTAATAGGGAATGTGAGATGACGCTCTGATTGGTTTATTGCACGTTACACCCGAACCACAGCTATGAGTAATGTAGCGACTTCAGACCAACACGTTTTACATTTGTGTCGAGATCCGCACACAAAGTTACTTGCATTTCGCGTTTGATACTTGCGTTTCAGATCGTTAAAATAGGGCCCAATGTGTTTGATATTGCTGTCTGCTTTCTTTAAAGGGATAGTTCACCTAAAAATGAAAAAGCTCTCATTATTATCTCACCCTCATTATTACAAACCCGTAAGACTTTCATCCATCTTCAGAACACAAATGAAGATATTTTTACTGAAATCTGAGGGCTTTCTGTCCCTCCATTGAAAGTCTATTCACCCAAAACGCTGATGCTTCAAAAAGTTCATAAATAGATCTTAAAATAAAAAAGGCTCAATCCAAGTCTTCTGGAGACATATGATTTATTTTATTCACATATAAACATTGATTAGCGAACATACTGAAATTTGGTGAAGAGAAGCTCAAGCATGAAAACCACTGATGTTCGTTCTCACTCCTCAAGCAAGTATGATTGAGCTTCTGTTTATCTGTGACTTTCAATGGAGCGACAGACATTTCATTGTTAATCGTTGAAACACAAATCAAGATATTATTAAAGTCGTATGGGTTTGGAATGACATGAGTGTGAGTAAATGATGACAGAATTTTAATTTGACGGTGACATTTGGGGTACATTTAGCACACACACACACACACACACACAGTACTCTAAAGTTAGAAAGCTTTGATAGTCTAATGACGGGCTTCGATTAGTTTGATGGAACAGTAATAGTAATTGCTATACTGATATAATGTATAACTCACAGTAGGTTGAGTTTGATGGGAAAGAGAATAGCATAAAACAGTGTGGCGAACAGGACGGCCGAGGGACGTGAGAGAACGGCGCGAGGCCGGTGGTGCGATTGCTAATGAGCAACACCTGTGAAGCACACCGGTCTCGCATCTCTCACGGAGGAGCGGAAGCATAAAGGAGGAGCGACGACGTTGATGATCGAGAGAGGAACAGGCCTGTATTTTAGTTGTTTTGTTTTTTGTATTTTACTTTAGCCAGCAGTCGTCCGCGAGGGGCTGCTGGCGGTATTTTCGTTTGTTTGTTTTATTTAAATAAATTATATTTTGATTGTTCGCCGGTTCCCGCCTCCTTCTTCCCTGAACATTGCTACAAACAGATTAAGACTTTTTAAGATCAATTATTAGTGTATTTAGTATTTTCTTCGTTGGATAAGGAGGATCTAGTACATGTTTGATAGTAAATGCATTATTAATATTTAGAGATTTACCTAAATAAACCAGACTCCATAACAAGGAATAAAAAATATTTTGACTTTTAAATAATTTTAAACAATTTAGTGTTGTCATATTTTAAGGCTGCCGTTCTTCATGCATGACTCCAGTCGTAGTTAAAGATCGCTATTCATTGCCTCATGATTAGTTCACTAGTTCATGTTGAATTATTCACGTACCTTTATTGTAAAGTGTTACCCAGGTTTGCATTTAAGTACAATATTTTGAAAGTATATTATTTCTCTAGTAAGTACTTCTTTTAGAGGTACATATTCTAAAGTGTGCTTCTTTTCACAAGGACATCTTGTCATCCCACATGCTCATCTCTCGGTCGGGGAGTGCAGCACAGATTGTGATTGAGGGTTTGAGTGTTTTCTCGTCCACAGAACGAGCCTCTGGATCCAGCAACTGTAGTTAGTCCATCTAAAACCCACAGGCCTCAAAGGCCAAAGGCTGAGAGCGATTGCCTGAGCCCTAGATGCAGAAGTGCACACACTGTCCTGCAGTGTAATAAAGTCCTGCGATGCTGCTCCTAATCCATTTACTGTTTGACAGCCGTGCAATTGTTTCCCTCTACAAACCCTTTGTCAGGGGACAGTTCTGGACAGGTCAGGAAAACCCTGGGTGAGTCTCTGCGTTTGGGGGATTTATTTCTTGATTCGATTCTCCCGTTGTCCAAAGAAAAGGCTTCACCTTGGTGTTACTGCATGCATTGCTCAGGTGTAGATTAACTGAGACGAGACCATTCATATTTGGTATTTATGATATGCTTTTAACATTTGAAGTTGCAAATGCTGTGTTTAAAATCTTAAATGCCATGGCTGACAGGACAGGATAATTGCAACCACTAGTTGAGACCTAAATGCAGCGCTTGTGACATTTATCCACAGGGATTATAGCCGTATTGCTTATAAATGTACAGAAACTGACTGCCTGACTGTCAAAGGCCACTAATATACAGACTCTGAACTAAATGCACACTTCTGAAGAGTTTCTTTTCTAACTTCAAGAGGATTCATTTCCATGCTCTCAGCGATTATCACAGGGAAAGCTTTTTGATCGTGTTGCCATCACTGCAAAGAAAAAAGACCGTCTATCGACTTCAGGAAGTGCTTCATGCGATGACAATCAAAATGTTTTTTCCCTCAAGTAAAATATATGATCTTAACTTCAACCTGACTACATTAGGTTACGCCAATGGTAGAAACAGCTCCTCAAGATAGTGTATCTATAAATATAACGTATTTTGAAAAATGATTTTGATTCATTAGCATCTCAATGAAGCACTTAATCTCCATGTGGCATTTAGTCTTTAATTTTTAGTCTTCTCATAAATTGATGCACCAAATAGTCTATGTATGAATAAGTGAATTTACATCATCATAAGTGAGCTGCTGAATTGGGTTGATGAGGTTTTTGTGCAATAAGTTCTCAATTAATGATCGAACATATGTGTTCATACATGACTACAGACATGGAAGTAGTTTGTCAGTTATATGGCATTATCTTCAGGACCTCTCGTAGTACAGGAACACAAGAGATTAAATTAAACTGATTAAACTGTGAAATCTGCTGTTTGATTATAACATCTTTACATTCCCATCAAGTCTCCAATAGACATGATAAATGCCAATGAATTGTTCTTTCTTGGTAGAAGAGAGATGCAAATAGAAATGAGTTGAAGGTCAGAAGACCAGAGAAATCAGAAGAGCTTGTGATCTCTCGTTCAGGTGTGTGTTTCTCGTACACTGCTGTAACTCGCTGCTTCACTGCTGTAACTCGCTGCTTCACTGCTGTAACTCGCTGCTTCACTGCTGTAACTCGCTGCTTCACTGCTGTAACTCGCTGCTTCACTGCTGTAACTCGCTGCTTCACTGCTGTAACTCGCTGCTTCACTCCTGTAACTCGCTGCTTCACTGCTGTAACTCGACGCTTCACTGCTGTAACTCGGCGCTTCACTGCTGTAACTCGGCGCTTCACTGCTGTAACTCGGCGCTTCACTGCTGTAACTCGGCGCTTCACTGCTGTAACTCGCCGCTGCACTGCTGTAACTCGCCGCTTCACTGCTGTAACTCGCCGCTTCACTGCTGTAACTCGCCGCTTCACTGCTGTAACTCGCCGCTGCACTGCTGTAACTCGCCGCTGCACTGCTGTAACTCGCCGCTTCACTGCTGTAACTCGCCGCTTCACTGCTGTAACTCGCCGCTTCACTCCTGTAACTCGCCGCTTCACTGCTGTAACTCGCCGCTTCACTGCTGTAACTCGCCGCTTCACTGCTGTAACTCGCCGCTTCACTGCTGTAACTCGCCGCTTCACTGCTGTAACTCGCCGCTTCACTCCTGTAACTCGCCGCTTCACTGCTGTAACTCGCCGCTTCACTGCTGTAACTCGCCGCTGCACTGCTGTAACTCGCCGCTGCACTGCTGTAACTCGCCGCTTCACTGCTGTAACTCGCCGCTTCACTGCTGTAACTCGCCGCTTCACTGCTGTAACTCGCCGCTTCACTGCTGTAACTCGCCGCTTCACTGCTGTAACTCGCCGCTTCACTGCTGTAACTCGCCGCTTCACTGCTGTAACTCGCCGCTGCACTGCTGTAACTCGCCGCTTCACTGCTGTAACTCGCCGCTTCACTGCTGTAACTCGCCGCTTCACTGCTGTAACTCGCCGCTTCACTGCTGTAACTCGCCGCTGCACTGCTGTAACTCGCCGCTTCACTGCTGTAACTCGCCGCTTCACTCCTGTAACTCGCCGCTTCACTGCTGTAACTCGCCGCTTCACTGCTGTAACTCGCCGCTTCACTGCTGTAACTCGCCGCTTCACTCCTGTAACTCGCCGCTTCACTGCTGTAACTCGCCGCTTCACTGATGTAACTCGCCGCTTCACTGCTGTAACTCGCCGCTGCACTGCTGTAACTCGCCGCTTCACTGCTGTAACTCGCCGCTTCACTGCTGTAACTCGCCGCTGCACTGCTGGAACTCGCCGCTTCACTGCTGGAACTCGCTGCTTCACTATCACATTCAATCGCTGAAGAAATCCACTAGAGTCTCGACTGTTTCCCGAAACCATATTGTCCAAGTTGGTCGTTCAACCGTGCTGGTTAATGATGTCACACAGGTCATGGAGTAATAACTATTGTTCATGAATCTGTTTGAGATCGAATTAATGCGAGATGTTTTGCTGTAAATTACAGACATGCATCTGTGGAATATTTCTCATTTTTCTCAGTTATTTTGCTTTGTTTCCAGATTCAATCATAGACTCGTTCTTATGCACTCAAGCTCGTTCACACATGCACACTCTTTAAACACTACACTTTAAATCTCCAGACAAACTAAAAGACGTAAATGACATCTGCATGTGTTCTAATAAAAGACACAGATTGCACTGAATGTCAGCTTGCTTATTTTGCTCAAGATCAGGATTTTTTGAGTCACATGTCAAACAAGAAACTGCTTCTAACGCAGGAGATCTGTCGCTCACACACACAACTCTGCGATGCTGTTTGCGAATGTTCATCAGAACTATAGTTTCGGGAAACACAGACTCGTTTAACTGATGATAACGACAGAACTTGCGACCATCGTAGGCTAACGGTGCGATCGGGAAACACACCCCAGGATGGTCTAAAGGCCCCTGAGTTTCAGCAGGACAGAGAGATGAAGACAAACGAATCTGAACCTGATAGAATCCGTCACTGCAGTTTTCAGTGGTTAACATCAAGATATTTACACAGTAGAGTTTAACCATCACAAATTAATGAGCTGAAATTACATGCCACTTGATATGAATTGATATTCAAAAGAAAAAATATATAATTGTTTTAATACAGGGCTCTCAGTAGACGTAACCTGTTAACTCTTTCCTCACCATTGCCAGAATCCTTGTTTCACTGTTATATGGTAGGGGTGTTATAATGCATCTTCTGCAATAGAACTGAATCTGATCAAAACACACAAAATAAAGCTGAAACAAGTGATTGAAGGCTGCCAACTTAAAAAAATTAAAATAAAAACACCAGCAGAGAAAGAGTTAACTGTCAGTGTCGCATTAGCGGCCGGTTAGCTGTCATGTTGGACATTTTTTTCGTTCATTACATATTTTTCAATCATCATAAATAAGGTATCATTCAAAACCTTAAAGACCCACGAAAACCATTTTAAAATTGGACATTGCGTTATCATGCAAACACTAAATCCTTTTACCTGGCTCCTCCCACTGCGGTGTCATGTTTCATATTACACAATTTAAAATCAATACTTTTTCTAATCTTGACAAAACACATATCGTTGCAGGAAGCAACGTAACAATTTTGCAGAAATTTCACCACAGGTTTGTTTCTTAGATATTAAATGGGGTGGTTGATTATGATTTCACTTTTCTAACTTTAGCTAGTGTGTAATGTTGCTGTGTGAGCATAAACAACATCTGCAAAGTTACAAGGCTTAAAGTTCAAAACAGGGAGATATTTGCTTTTACAGAAAAGGACTACAACAAACGGCTGGTAGGAACTACACGACATTCCTCCAGGGTTAGTGACATCACCAACCCTAAAATGTACATAAGCCCCGCCCCCAGAACACGCAGTGCATGTTGAGGAGAGGAAGAGTTGTGTAAGAGGACATGTGTGAGTCAGCTCAAACTTTAGCATCCATCTTTTCACATGCAGTAGAAATTCACTCTGTGTGCATCTCACAACAGTTCCTATACGAGCGAGTTATAGATTATCATGACAGAATATGGCAATTGAGTTAGTTAACTCTACATCAGCAACAAATTCATCAACTAACCATTCAGAGACGTCCTGTTGCATTCTACATGTTGTCACTTCTTCTTGAGTCTCTCCATCTGTGTCTGACTCCGTTTTAACATTAAAGGCAGAACTGTTTCTGTCATTTTAGTGTGTGTGTGTGTGAGGTAATCGCAGCTGCTAACACACACAAGCTCCTGAAACCCCGCCCTCTGCCGCAGCTCATTTGCATTTAAAGGGCCAGGCACAAAACGGTGCGTTTTTGCTCACACTCAAAAAGTGACAACTTTAACATGCTTTATAAAAATATCTGTGGGGTATTTTGTGCTAAAACTTAACACACACACTCTGGGGACAGCAGAGATTTATTTTACATCTTGTGAAAAGGGCATTTTACCACCGCTTTAATATAAACAGTGTATCTGAAATGTGTAAGTGGAGTGAATCTAGCAAACACAAGATTGAATCTGAAACAGAAAGTCAGAGTTAGAGAGAATAATGGACAAACACAACTGTTTATGCAGTAATGCAATACAATGTGCGAGTGTGTGTGTGTGTGTGTGTGTGTGTGTGTGTGTGTGTGTGTGTGTGTGTGTGTGTGTGTGTGTTTGTGTGTGTGTGTGTGTGTGAGTGAGTGAGTGAAAGAAAGTGAAAAGAAGAAGAGCTATATGAAAAGAAAATAGTGTGTGAGACCTTTCATGGGGAAAAAGGATATGTTTGAGGATTAACTCAGATTTATGGCTTGTCATAACAATTTATACGTTTCAGCGCTGACCTTTCCCTTAGCGCTTGAGTGATAGATGTACTTCATTACCATGTTTGAAAAGCACCAAACGAAACACCTTCCTCTCTTAGACGCCAGTGATTGATCAGCACAGGATTGTGGGTAAAAAGATCAGGATTGCCCATCTGACCCTGGTGTCATGTTAACAGACAAGCTTGACATTGAGGGTATGTACAGTATAAAATGTGGAAATATCACTGACATGATACAATATCTCCCCTATAATCCCACTATAAGTACTGTTTATTCTAGCTGATGTAGTTTCTATGCATCTGCAGATATACGAGTGTGTGACTATTCGATAAATGCAGTATGAAATAAGGGAATTAGTCACGTTTATGGCGATTGGAGTGTATTTATTTCTGTAAGCATATCAAATTTCACTCTGCTCCTTCAAACATGCCAACAAGATGTCACAACACTTTATACATTTTCAGTTATGGTGAAAGTCTTATCGGTCACAAATACTCCCTGTCAAGAACACACAGACAATTCCCTTCATTCCCTAAAACTTCAGGTTGTCTCAACCAAATTTTCCTTCAAACCACAGTATATGTTTTAGGAAAAACGACATATTTTCATACATATTTTACATACAGTAAGTCCTGTATAACGAGGCTAGTTTATGCTGATGTTCATTAGGCACCAATGAGTCGTCTTTGTCAGTGATACTGTTATAGAGGAACTGACAGATATTCATTAAATACTCTTTAATCGTACAAAGCTATCAAAATCATCTGAGTCTGAAAGTTTTAGCAGAGCTAAATTCAATGCAATGAAAAAGTTGAATATAATACTACATACACTACAAAAATGCTTGTTTCAAATATGGACAAACCCAACCGTTCGGATAAAAAATGTAAACACATGGTTGGGTTTGTCCATATTTGACCCAGACATGGGTTGAAAAAACCCAGAATGTTTATATGAATTAAATATACATTGGTTCTTCTTATTATTATTTTTTTATATTATTTGTATGTAGTTTTTCAGTTTTACAGACAAATAAACAGTACAATCACAGGACAGGACCAACCACAACACGAAGCACAGGCCAGGGAGTCACAACTGATTTCTGCCCGACGTGACATTATGGACAAGGTGAACTTGTACAAATGGACCAAACGAGATGTATAAAACATGTTTAAAAATAAATAAATACATTTAAATACAATTATAAAAGAAAACAATTAGATTAAATAGTGCCATCATTGTCTCTGACTTTGACTAATAGTCAAGAAGCCCCCAAGAAATGTCAAATCCACCTATATTTACAGAGATTCAAAATTAGGAAATAATCATAAAAAAGTCATTGTTTGAAGAAAGCGGCAATAATAGTCAAGAACAATTAGTTTGCCAAGTTTTGTCATAGTCACTCATTTTTTTATAAATATTTAAGGAAAAGACTACAGTGGTTCTTATTAAATTGTGTGTGGCCTTCAATCAATCAATCAATCAATCAATCGATCAATTAATCATTTATTTCTAGAGCATGTTTAAAACACAACCAAAGTGCTTTACAAAGAATTAAATAAACACAAGAAAGAAAGACAAAACAGTCAAAGTAAGTGATAAGCAATCAATAGACCCAGGATGACAAACTATGAAGTGTAAAAAGCCAGGGTGAATAAGTAAGTCTTAAGATAAGATGTACAAATACAGTCAGATTGGGCATGCCTATAAAGGGAGGATGGCTATTCCACAGCTTGGGTCCAGCAATGGCGATACTGCGATTACCACGTTTTTTTTTTTAAGTTTTACTCTATATGACCTGTGAGAAGGCCAAGGTCACAAAATCTCAGGTTTCTAGAGGGAGTGTACGGACTCAAGAGATCAGTTAATATTGAGGAGGCAAATTATTGAGGGTTTTGTAAACAAATATTTAAATCTGTTCCTTCGGTTCAGATGTTTCCCTGAGAGTAAAGACCAAGACCCTGTGTCATATGTGTTGGACATCCGAAGTTACCGCTGTCAGTTTCTGTTACTGCTGTTTTCTCCACTGGCTGTAGTGAGACTCCTCTCAGCGGCAGCTCTGATCCATCATGTAGAGGGATGTCTCCTAATGACTTATTCATATCATATTTCCTCTTCTCATCAGTCGAGCAAATCCTGGTGTACGCTGCCTCCGTTCGCTGTCATCTTTCGCTCTGCCTCCGCGCCGGATACACAAAACAATCCTCCCACTCGAGGGGTCTTAAAGAGCGGCTCAGCGGGTGGGCTGTGTTTGTATAATTTTATTGCCAGTAAGGCATAAACAGTCACTACCACACTTGATTAATCATGGTTCTCATATTCCCCGCCGTCTTTCATAGACATAAGTGCTGCGGAGCCGCATGAGAATTAATGTGACAGTTTAAAACATGCTTGTTAATCCCTCCTCGACGCCTAAAGAAGCTGCGATACAGCTAAAGTGCCTAAATGAGAATGTTTACCTTTGTTTTCAGTGTAAATCGCAGTATTACAGTGAATTAATTGGGACCCCCACGCTGAACGACTGTCCAGAAATGCATATCGCAAACACGTCCGTACATAAATGCAAATCGGCTCCTCGTTTGCATTCGGTCGCATCTGGATAATTAAATTCTTGTGGTGTGTGTTTACAGGCGACACGTGCACCATGGCGGAGTACAACAAGCTGAAGAACATGCTGTTGGATATGCAGCCCAGGACCTCCACGAACGGGGAACCGGAAGCCATGGACCAGAGGAGGAGTCTGGTGGACACCATGTTCAAGTATATAGATCGAAGCCAGGACGGCCGTCTGAGCAGTGAGGAGCTGGCAGAGGTAAGGGATCATGTACAGTCATTGTCCTTTATTCTGAAAGGGTTATTAAGTAAGGGATAATGTACATCCAGCCGGTTGTTATCTCAAAATAAACCCTGATGGGGTGATCAGGATCAGGTCTTCATCAGCCTGAAGGGGTTTATTCTGAGATAACAACCGGCTGGATGTACATTATCACACTTATTACACGGATACTTGCCACATAAGTAAATAATTAGACACCGAATATTGATCTGAGTTGAAATATTTTATTAGCTCTTTAAACAGTTCAAACTAGACTGACAGTTCAGAGATACGGAATACAGTCATACACTTATTACACAGCATTTCTACACATACATAATTATGGGGATTAGAGATATTGATTTCAGATTAATCTGTTTTAAAACCATACCTGTTTGTATCTTTTAATACAACAGTGTATAAAACAATAGTCACAAAATGGCCGCATCTGTGTTTGTATGAAACAAAGTCCACGATACTGGATGGCATAATTAAATAACTACACAAAATATTGGTTCGACTGAGTTTTAATATTTTATTAGCTCACCAAACGCAAAACTTCCACGAAGAAAACCCGTTCCTAGCGAGCGTATAGCGCTGCTGACTTCAGTGACCCGGATGAGCCTGTGTTTCTGTTCTCAGAGGCTGTTATCTGGGAATAATATACCGCTAGATGGAGCGATTGACCAATCAGAATCAAGTATTCCACAGAGCCGTGTAATAGTATGCTACAATGACCATCAGACTGCACATTATACTGCAAATATTAGGAAATACTTCAGAGATTTATTATTTACACACCCTTATGTCATGTTCCAGTTTTTCCTTGGAAGCCAAAGTTGAAGATTCATTACATACAGGGCTTGATGTTCACTTTTCTGCTCACCAGTCACTTTCCAAAGTTACTAGCCACTCAGCATTTACATTGCCCACAGTTTTTACATCGATACCATGGGGGAAGAATTTTAATATGATCACATAATTTGGCAGCAGGTTTTTTAGGCTGCTGTCACTTTAAGACCTGACACGCGGATCCATTATACTGTTACACATGCGTTTTCTTTCTCTGTTTAAGTTCACTTAAAACATGACTGACTGTGGTGACGTGAATACTCACCAAGATCAGCATTATTTTGTGTGTATTTAACTGTTTAAGTGCAATAAGCTGTGAAAAATACTAAATCTAGTGCTGAGAGGCGTCTTTATGTGTTTAACACCAACAATATTCATCCGGAGCAAATGAAAGAAGTGAGTGAGGAGAGGTGGGTTTGTGTGTAACTCACTGTCAGAGAGATGAGAGAGAGAGAGATGAGGGAGAGAGAGAAAGAGCTACTGGTTTCACTCTATCTGTTCTGCTGGAAATGAGTATTGGAAGCGTTTTTAAGTATCGTAAAATCTGTATTTTTGACAACACTACATTGCATTTAGTTATTTTTTTCTGATGGCTTTTTAAAAGACTACAATTGAAAAATGTATAGGCTATATTATATATAAAATTCAACCCACCAAAGTGGCTAATAGGAGAGATTCGCCACTGCTGAAATAAACCCGCATTTGCAGATTGTCGGGTGTTAATGTGAAGCCCTGATTACATGAGAGTTTATAGACAGTTAAGTCTGTTACGCTCCAAACGACAACCACCTCCAAAGCTGTCCAAATGATTCATTTGAGACTTTTTTAAGTTGTTATATAAGGTTTAGGATTAAAACTGACTGTACACGTTTAGAAAAAAAAGGTTTATTTGGATGTATATAGAACTATAGGGTTCTTGACTCAATTATAAAAAATATTCATGGCAAACAGGTTCTATGTAGGGTGTAGTTGCATAATATGATTGCATGTTCTTGTCGTGATAAAGTGTTTAAAGGCTGTTTAAAGGTAGGCCATTTACAAGCGGCTAGCAATAGCGAGTTAGCTTTGAAAGCCTGAAATCCCGCCGTCCCTTCAGAGCGTCTCAGAAGACAAAACACTAACACAGTCTGCAAAGCGACACGAGACGAGAGACCGCGCAAATTACTCATGTCTCAAAGCACAAACATTACAATAATAATGAACGTAGACCACTTACATCTGACTGCTGCAGGTTATTTGTGCCGTTGATATGGACATGGACATTTTAATATTTCGACCTCTTCTATTATTGATTTCTATCAGGACGTGAAGAAAGTTTCAACCAGTATAACAAAAAGTGTTTCTAAAGCAAATAGCCTACCCTAACTTTAATTCATAACATAACATTTTATGTTAAAACAAGATGAATTAATTTAAAGTAAATCCCTAAAATGATCCAATGATCACACTTATTGAAGGTTCTATATATGAAGCTCCTGATGGAATGTTTCAGCAAGAAATAATTGTATTATATAATAACGCTTCGTGGCCACATTACCACCTCGGTTGTGCATTATTGTCTAATAATTCTATGTACCGGAGTGAATTATTCCGCATATGGTACGGTTATACTAACTTCTAACAGTGAATCTGCATGAAGAACATCTAGGTCGAGGTATAAGACAAGAGCTTCATCATAGCTGTAATCGATAACGTTGTTTAACTCCTGTTCTTTCACAGATCTCCACAAAGGAGCACCTGGAAAACATCTTAATGGAGTGCAGCATGCAAGACCTCCTGCGTTACGACGACTACAACAACGACGGTCACCTGACCCTTCAGGAGCTTTACACAGCTTTCCGTGAGTCCCACTGCCCTTCCGTGCAGTTGAGCTTCTCTCAGCATGTGGCAGATCTGCAGGTTTCTCTTCTGGCTGTCAGCGAGCCAGGCACCATTACGCCTGTCTCTGAAACACATTTGCACCTGATCCTTTGGGCCGATGAATGCTAATCGTGGCCCGATGATGAGAGATGAGTGCTTTTGGCTGAAAAAGAGAGATGAGATGGCAAGCCGAGATTATCTCGTATCATCCATCGTCCTATAAACCAAACGCTCTCGTTTCATTCGTTTCAGGAATTGGCAGTGCAATTCACAGTCTCAGCTTCCCGAATGAGCAACTGTAACTAAAATTATACATCCATTCCACGCGGATATAAATCACGGTGTTAGAGGTGGTGTGTGACGCTTTAGGATTCAGCTAGAGAAAAGCACGGCTCCATTAACCAGCACTCATTTACCTGTGTGTTGAGGAGTTTAGTGGAGTGTGTGTTGGCGTTATACAGTCCTGTTGCTTCGGTGTCCGTTGGCCAGTGCTGGTCATCAGATGAGAAGCTTGACGTGTAATAAAACATTGCATCGGTCGAGCTCTTCCCAAGGTTAACCGTGTTGCTGCGGTGGGATATGAGGATGTCATCTGGAATGAAGGAGAATATCTCGTGAGAAAGGATCATTGCTGAAATTGTTTCCGTGCAAACTAACATCTCTGAGGAGATCCCACTTCATGCTCTTCTGTTTGTTTGTTAGAGAAACACACTTTTGTTTTTGTCTGATGAAACTGCTTTACACATGTTATTCAACTTTCTTATGCTGGGAGCTTTGAGAGGAAACATAATTTGAATTTCCCAAATCTTGACGGTTTGTCGTTTAGACGTCATCATTATGTTCATTGAGTGAAGTTTTCATGTTTCGTCTCAGTTGTTGTAAGCTGGTAAGTGGTCTCAAGCTGGTTAATACCTAGTCAATAGCTGTTCATTTGCTGGTTATGGAGAGTCAGTAAAGGCATATATTCATAAGCAGCTTATGATATGCACAATCATTTTTAGAGACACAATACTGAGTTTTGAGATGTATTGACCGTTCAGCATTGTCACATGATCTTGAAGATAGTTGTCATTAAAAAACACTGAATTATTTTGCTGTTACACTTAATCAATACATCAATACTTAATAGCCAACAATTATTAAAACAATCTCTCATCTAATCTCTCATTTTACAACAAAAAATGGTAATAAACATCAAACTATGTAATAATCTAATGAACATTACATTTTTTTAAGAAACTAATTGTCCAAAAGATTGCATTTACTATTTTTGTTGACACTTTTTGGTATTGAGTGACCTTATTTTTTCAACGCAGAAGAAAGTGAATGCGTGAGATTTCTGATTGATTAGGCGCTTTAGGAAAATAACTAGTACACATTACAAGAATGTGAGCTACACCAGTGTATTTATGATAATGAGATTTAAATAGAAAACAACACTAAAAAAACACTAAATTATTCTGCTGTTACAGTGAAACATCAATACTTAATACCACTTATTCTTATGTCTAACATCTAATCTCTCATTTTGCAGAAAAAGCTATGTAATAAGGGAATCAACATCAAACTATGTTATAATCTAATGATTATGACATTTTTTAACAAACAAATACTTGTTAAAACGTTAGCGCATACGATTACATTTAGTATTTTTGTTGACACTTTTTGGTATCGAGTGATGGTTTTTATTCACCCTATTTTTTCAAAGCAAATTTTTTTTGATTAGGCGCTATAGGGAAATAACTAGTAAACAGTCCAAGTATTTGCGCCACAAACCAGAGAATTTATGATGACGAGGTTTAAATATGATAACAAATACCAGTTTGCAATATCAAGTACCATAACACGCTGTTTTTGTGCAGGTTTAATAGCTGGAAGAGAATGACAGAAACCAGAAACAGTCATGTCACAAATGGTCTCTTAAAATGCTGCTCTTACGTGAAAAATAAGTCAAATTGACTTTTTTCAAATCTTTCACTGAGCTTGTCATAATACATTCTGGGAATGCCTTCATAAAATGGTGCCGTACAATTTGGCCAAAGAAGGTATTTTAAAAACACAAGTAGGCTATGTTGCCAGATTTCTATCATTAGGCAATATTCACATCTACAGAAGTCGAAAAGTGTGTAAAGCTTGTGTCTATATAGCTCTCTGTTAAATATACACCTTACATTAGAGTTTGTTCGTTTATTAAAGCAGATCACGTGCCATATATCTCATATAATATTAATCTGAAAAGACTGCAGCTTGAACTAATCTGACAGTCCTGGACTTCAGCGCTTACACCACAAATAAAACATATAAGCCTACCGATAAGGCTCAGTTTCTAGGACAGAAATACGAGAACAGTAGCAGAAAGCAGAAAAAGACTAATGCTAAGCAGCGAGGTTAGTGATCTGAAGAGTCCGACCGTGAATGTGTTCTGCTCAGATCGTGTGCCGTGATCAGCTGAACCCCACAGACGCTCTCTGAAGCAGGAGTCACATCTCCAGAGCACAACGGAAATACAAAGGCAAAAGTGAATTTTCATCACAATTGCGAGTGAATCTTGCAATTGAGATTTTTCATCTCAGAATTGAAAAATCACAATTGTGAGATAAAAAGTCGCAATTATCTTTTCAAATGTTTTATCCTGTGACTTCCACACAAATCTGAGAGGCTCTAATGAAGAGTGGCGGAAGCCTGAGCGCTCGATGATGTTGCTGAAGAGAAAGAGCGAGCGAGCGGTGTAATGGTTTGAGAAAGAGGTCCCGCTGACAGCAGGGCTCCTGTGCTGAAGGCTACCGGGTCCGTCCCGTCGGTCAGGCACACCACAGGGGCTCGCAGGTCTCCACGGCCTGAGTTACTGAGAGTTCAGTGAACATGAAGACACCAGCGTCACTGTCTCACTTACTAACTGAAGGATGCCCTCGAAAGAACCACTCAAATACTGCACTCTGATGCTGATAAGATAACTCAAAAAGTGCAAAAAGTTCCAATTATAAATGCAACATGCAATTTCATAATAACTTCTATTGTCTTTGACATTTTTGATAAACTGTAATAATGATTGGTTTAATGATTTAATGGTATACTAAAACATACTTTAATGCAATTTTTACTGAAACTTGTATCATTTATTTAAATATATTTGTAATTAGACATTTTAACCCTCTGGTGCTCTTTGATTATTTTTGGAAAAAAAAATCATAATTTTTGATTATGAGACTCCCAAAAAAAATGTTTGTTGGTTGAATTGTACAAACGAACCATTCAAAATGAACACACAGAATCTTGGACATGATTGGAGAAAGGTGAAATGGTCCTGAAAAAAGAGTCAGTGTCTGATGTGTCTGACTCCACCTGAAGCGTTTCTGTGGTAATGCCAGTCGTGCAAGTTAAATTAATTTCAGCATGTCTTTAAACGGCGTTACATTTTAATGCCCTTTTCTCCTGAAAACAGATGGACACAAGCCTCCGCTGTCATAGCTCATATTGTCATGTCCTGTCCTGAATCCATCGTGGCCCAATGTGAAGAGCCAGCTGTCAGCCGGGATAAAGTCAGCCATGCGTGCTGTAACGATGTGAGTCACCCGGAAGAGTCAGCGCCACCGTAATCTCTGTAAACATCTGACTTTTGTGCCACGCGAGGAGAGGATGAAGTGTAAATGTGTGTCTGGGAATTCTCCTCAAGCTTAACATCTTTCACAGGCTGGCAAAAGGTTTGATAAATGCACATTTTTGCCGCGTCTTTGGAAACTGGCAGTTTGATTCATTCATGAATCATTCCTCGAATCATGTGTTGTTAAGGAGAGGTGTGCTGGGTCTCACACTGAAGGAGGGGGTTACAGTTTATCTAGAGACATGCTTACAGTAGATGTAATGATATTGAATAGTTGACTCAAAGATGAAATGCTTCATCACTCTCGAACCTGTGTGAGGGAATAGGTTTGTATGCAGCTCTTCTCCGTCCTGTCACAGCTGTCGAGCTCCAAATAGACCACAAAAAAAACTGTCATTAAAATAGTTTCACGACTTGTGCTCTGTTTTCCAAGTCTTGTAAAGTCACGCAAACAGACAGAATTAAAGTAATTATTTAAAGATAATCTTTAGCGATGTCTCGATCAAGGTTTTCTTTTGTTTTTTTGCCCTCAATCCAAGTCGTTGAATTATTGACTCCTGATCCAATATCGCGCTGCGCCGATAGCGCTTCGGGAACGCCCTGCGTGACTGCGTCTGAAGCACGTGTCAATGGCGAGAGTGAACGTCACGAGCAGGAAAGGGTGAAAGCACATCTGTCTGACCGGCGCTAGCTTCTGTGCCTCAGCAAGCGCTCTGTCACAAACTGTCTGGCATATTTATTGCTGTCTGTCCCGAAATCGCACCGCTCAATATCATTAGTAGAGTTCCAAAGTGTTCTCAATTTCAAGGTATCCGATATATCCTCATGTCCAAGAGAAATGCATGTCACTAAACTAACGCCAAAAGCTTCCCTTTAGTTCTTTATTGTAACACTGCCGGTATTGCATTGCTTTCATTGAGAAACCTTTACAAATCGGCACGGCATGGACATTGCGACCTTCTTTTCTTCCCTATTGTATCTGAGTGAAACGTCTTCTGGAACAAGAAGTCCATGGGGAATTCAGTGCATGATTGGATGGATGTGGTTTGCTATTGGTGGATCTCATGTGAGTGACAGAAAAGACAAAAAAAAAAGATTACGAGGGAGTTTAAGTTTTTTTATATTTTATTTGACTTCATTTAACATCTACTTTACTTTTATAATGTCTTTTAGTTTTAGTTAACTATAATAACCCTGACCAGTTTCCTGTAGATCTACATGGACCAAAATGGAGGTCATATTTGTAATTTCACAAGTTATACCACGTTCTTGATGACTCCTGTGCTTATTATTATACCACATGTGATCTTTGGCAGTGCAGAAAAGAGCGTTTAGCGGAGGGTCGGCAGTTTCTCTCACGCTTTGCATGTGCAAACGCACAAGTGCTGCTGCAGCATTCTGATGACCGTGGAGCGGCTCCCTTCTATTCTCCGCATGTGGGCTCTTTTATCCCAGCCTCCGACTTGGACTGCAAGAAGGAAATAATTCATTACTGTGGCTGCATTGATTTATTCCTTCTGCAGGCCTTAGCTAGAGTCTGACTTCAAACAAATGCTTCAGGCGATGGACTGTTCAGCTCTTCCTAGAGCCGCCGCCTTCACACACACACACACACACACACACACACACAGCAGAAAGACTCTCTAATCTGCTGAAAGGCTTCAGTGTTCAGCCTCTTGTCACCGAGGCAGAAAATGGTCATGGTGCTGCGGTTCAGGGTCTGGCAGATACTATACTTTTCTTAATATAGGAAATGATTTTCTTAATATACTTTCGTGATTGCTTGGATTTTCTACCATTTGTCTTGCCTTTTTTGTTTGTTTGTTTAATATGCTCCTTGAAGTTCACTTATAGTGTCAGTGATGTTTCTTGCACCCCATACATTTGCTTAAAGTCCCCCTGTAGTCAATCATTTTATCCCTTAAAACTCATCTTTGATCACCAAAATTATATAATAAAAAATAAAAAAATGCTTGAAATAAATTCCTCATGCCTTAAAATATCTTGAATGTAACTCGACATCCTTGCTTCATTTAGTATATGGTTCTACGAATATGCAAATGAGCCCCGTCTCCACTCACTCACTCACTCAGAGATCCACTGGTTGACGAGCACACGTTGATCTGATTGGTTACAAGGTAGTTTGTGACGTCAGAAACACCAGCGATTTCAAAGCGTGTTTTTGAGACTGTCTTTGGTTCACTGCAGTTTTAAGCAGAAAATACTCAGCAATGCTGTCGACTTATGAATTTACACATGGTTAGTCTTAAAGCTAACTGCATCCCTCTCCTTGTCACTGACTGAACTGACAAGGTGAAGTGGTAGTTGAAGTATTGTTGTGTTGTCAGTCAGATGTAAATATCTACCACAGCAACATATTCTCAATCCCAACTCGCCACATTTTGATGCTTGGTTAAGACCCATTTCGGCGTCACTTTATAACGCTCAGGAGCCCGTTAGAGTTATTTTTCAACATGCAGTGTACACCATTGCTTTTAGTTATTTGCCTTATTTGTCAGATCAAGACGCATTAAATTTTTTGCATGCATTTGTAAAAGTAGAAATGGAATATTATGAAATTATGAATATTTATACTTCCATAGATATTTCGCAGTACCTAACCCACCCCTATCGTAACCCTACCCACTTATACTACAAAGTATTATAAAAAAGTATCATTATGTATTGTAAGTCTTCTGAAGTTGTACAATTTCTTAAAAAATTAAGAACAGAGTGGATCTTAATGTTTTAATAGCTGAAAATTATACCGCTCTGTGAACGCACACAGACATATTTCATTCAGAAGAGACACCCAGATTTTAGATTGATGAAATTGACACAATGAACAAACAAAAAAAACACAACTGCATTTCTGCATTACTGTTTCAGAAGTCCACTAAACACAAACCATCTTAGCAGTGAATAGTTGACCATATGTAATTGAACAAACCAAAAGGAAAATTAATCACAATAACAGTAACTAAAAAAAACATCATCCTAAACTCGAGCTGCTGCGTTTTGGACCAACTGGAGTTTGTTTATTATGCATGCAGGGCAACCACCCAGTAGAGCATTACAATAATCTAGCCTTGAGCTCATGAATGCATTAATTAACTGTTCCGCATTTTTAATTGAGAGCATATGTCATAATTTAGATATATTTTTAAGATGGAAGCATGCGGTTTTACAGATGCTAGAAACGTGGCTTTCAAATTAAAGATTGCTATCAAAGAGCACACCCAGGTTCCTAACCGACGACGAAGACTTAACAGAGCAGCCATCAAGTGTTAGACAGTATTCTGGGTTAATACATGCAGAGCTTTTTGGTCAAATAATTGGAAACTCTGTTTATTTTTTTCAGAATGAAGTTGTAGGAAATTACTAGTCATCCAATTTTTTATATCAGCTATGCATTCCGTTAATTGGTAAATTCCATCGGGGCATGAAGAAATATACAGCTGAGTATCAACTCGTAACAGTAAAAACTAATGCCATGCTTCCTAACGATATCTCCCAAGGGTAGCATGTACAGAGTGAACAGCAACGGTCCTAATACTGAGCCTTGTGGTACTCCATACTGAACTTGTGATCAATAAGACATCTCTTCATCCTCAAAATTTCTCATGTTTTGACCAAACACAGATTTAATTATTCAAGTATCGCAGTTATGTTCTGTTATTTGGACTTTTATTTTTGCATTCTGTTCTGTTTCCTTTAGTTCCTTTTTCTCCACTCTGTTTAGTTTAGGTTTTCATAGTTACTCATTACTCTCTCATTAGTGTCCATAGTTACCCATTACTTAGACCTGAGTCTCGTTTAGTTTCCTCGTTTGCCATCTATTTTTATAGCGCTTAGTTTGCAGTCATGTTCTGTCAGTTCGTTTTTATGGATTGTGTGGTTCTGCTTTTTTCCCTACGTTTTCTCCTGAGATCTCCTGAGTGTTGTGGATTTATGATAAAGACTGCTTATTGATAGTGATGGGAGAAACAAAGCTTTTCAAAACTTTGAATAAATTGAACTAATTGAACTATTCACAAAGTGATTCACTGTTTGGAAGTGCTGGAAACGCCACCTGCTGGTCAGAATGGTCAGCACAAAAAGCCGAAAACTCAGCACAAACGTACATAAAAATGCCTTTTACAAGTTGCAAATGTTTTCATGAAAGTGTAATCTATTAAAATGCAATTAACAAATCTTTTAATACTATTAAATATGATAGAATGTGTGTTATTTAATTAAATTGTGGGGCATACTATAAGCTAATTTGTGTTAATAAGCTACAGAATGTTTTATTATGTCATAAAAATGTCTACAAGTTTATAAACTTTATTAAGCAAAGCCATAGACACTGTTTTATGGGTTCATAGAGATCATCGCGCCCTAGTGGCGAACCATTGGCATTTCTAAACATTTTGAAAAAATTATGACATAACCAAGCCTCATTTACTGAAATCACATGACTTTGGCAGTTTGATACACACTCTGAATCATTAGTTTAAAACAAATTTTTCAAAAATGTTTCGAAGTAAATGATGGAAGAACAAGAATTATTGCTTTAAATATTGAGTATGCTTTTGTACTGTGAGTGTGATGTTAAAAGCACGACATCTGTGCACCACAGACAACAATCAGCACCTCTTGAACCGCACAATCATGGTTTACCATCCTCGTCACTCTAAAAGCATCATGCATTCATAGCTGTTGCTGTGGCAAACGTGTATCACACATACACAGGTTGAAGATGATCCCTTTAGACGAGTCCTGGGATGGAAATGCCTTAAGTGAATCAGCAATCAGTCCAGCTTGATTGCACGTGAAGAGAAAATTGAGAAGCACTTTGCCCGACTGATTATTCTATAATTCAGCCGTTTGAGCAATGATTATTGACTGATTAATTGTGCAGTGTTCAGACTTACAGTGTAGGTTTGAAGCGTTGCTTTAATTGGGCCTCTGACAGTGCAGTGAAACTTGTTTAAATATAATATAGTGATAATATGAAGGTATAAAACATCTCAGTTTTATTCAGATGCTCAAACTGAGCAAAAATATGCAAATTGGTGCAGATGCTGATATTTATATGGACAAAAGGTGAGATGAAATTCTGATGCTTGTGATATAAAGATATGAGATCTTTATAATTGTATATCAGATACTGTCATAAAATGCCTATAAATATTGATATCTTAATAATGTCTTAGTAAGATGAAATTTAAATGTTTAGTTTTATGATCAATGCTCTGTAGTTTTAAAACATATGATGCAATGCAATACAAGGGTGTTTGAGAGATAAGACAAATAAACCTTCCTCAAAAGCATGATGATCATGATTTTTCAAAAAAAATTCTGGATAATCTAGTAAACCTGAGTTTGTTTAGTCCAGTACGGGTTCATCCTAAAATATTACAAACAATATCAAAGTTATTCTTATGTTTCCTTGATAAAATCAGTGCAGATTTGACAGCAGAAACACACGAGCTGAAGGAGGACGTTTGTACAGTTACACTAAAAGACTTTTACTTTTAGTTCACCGTGGATGCGTAACAAGAAGCGTAGTTGTCTGTGATGTATGTCAAGTGTGTGTGAAAGATCGCCATATATGTCTTGATGTTATCAGATATCACACAATGCATCCTGCGGACATGTAATTAGGTGAAAACCCCAGGCCGCTCATTATCCCATTATTGCTCTGATTCTAAATGCAAACTGCCAACAGGTCTGTAATAGCTTGTCAGCACTTCTGATTGAGTTTGACATGAGTGTGGTGAGACGTCAACATCACTTTCATTGCGGTCATATTACCCTCCTCCACACGCTGCTCATAAATCTCTCCGCTCCACATTGTTTTGACTGTGTGACGCAAATCATATTTCCACAATATCAAATCAGTTAGCAGTTGAACACCGTCATTAGAACTCTATAACCGCCCAAACCGTGTTATTAAAATATCTTGCAGATAAGGTTATTAATATCAGTGTTGGGGAGTAACTATGGAGCTAGAATTGTGTCTTTATTACATGCGAGAAAATAAATTATCTGAGAGAGAAAAAAAAGTTTGATAGAAAAAGTTATCACAATAGCAAAAAAAGCATTTCATGAGAGAAAAAAAAGAATGTTTGAGAGAGAACGTTTTCATGCCAATAGCATAAAAAAGATAATATCTGAGACTAAAAAAAGTTTTGAGAGAAAGTATTTTCTCATAGAACATACAAAAATATAAATTTGAAATGTTTAAAATTATTTCTGAGAAAATAAATCTCTCTCAAAATACTTGGAAAAAAATCTCAAATATATATATTTTTGCTATCAGTGTGAAAACATTTTCTATAAAAAAAAGTGTTTCTCTCAAAACGCTTTTCTTTGCTCTCGATGCAATTTCTTGCGCTCGTGTCAGGATTTTGCTTTCGCTGTGAAAAGTGTGTCATGGGCGGAGCCACGCTCCTATTGGCCAGTCAGTGGAGTCGAACTGAATCATTACCATTGTTCGGTTCACACACAACTCGATGGGTATGAGCAAGTTCAGCATCACTGAAGATTAAACATTAAACAATAGCGCTCATATTCATGAATGAATGTGTATTATATTATTAGCATATTATTAGCTTGCTAATCGCTAGTAAAGCTAATCGCTAATTAGCCATCATGCTAGGTAAACTTGCAAACTCGCCTGGTTTATTCTCTTTTTAAATCAAATGCCAAATGAATGTTTTGATTTATAGATAGTTTCACTCCTTATTTAGTGAGTAGTGAGCTAGATTCTACATTTGCACTTAGCCTCAAAGCACCGGAAGAGTAACTGCTTGTTCATCATCATATACAACCTCCTGTACAACTTTCAACTAACGCTATGCATGGAAGGTGGCAACCCTATAGCTAGCTGACGATTAGCACAATTTTCACAGTGAAAGCAAAATCCTGACAGAGCAAAGAAAAGCGTTTTGAGAGACACTTTTTTTTTTTTAGAGAAAATGTTTTCACACTGATAGCAAAAAATATATATTTGAGATTTTTTTTCCAAGTATTTTGAGAGATTTTTTTTCTCAGAAATAATTTTAAACACTTCAAATTTATATTTTTTATGTTCTATGAGAAAATACTTTCTCTCAAAACTTTTTTTAGTCTCAAATATTATTATTTTTTGCTATTGGTTTGAGAACTTCTTCTCTCAAATGTTCTTTTTCCTCTCATGAAATGCTTTTTTGCTATCAGTGTGATAACTATTTCTCTCAAACTTTTAATTTTCTCTCAGATCATTTATTTTCTCGCATGTAATAAAGACACAATTCTAGCTCCATAAGTAACGGAATACATGTACCGGCGTTTTGTATTCAGAATACAAATTATGAGTAACTGTAGTCTCCACAGAACATAAAATATTATTTTTATTTTATTTTTCGTGTTCGCATTTATGAGGAAAAAACAATGTTATGGACGTGAGCGCTCTGAAAGCGGCACTAAAAGATGCTTTAAAACTTTCACAGAGACATCAAACAGAAAGCACAAAACCTTTCCTTAAAGTGAATTTATTTTTGTATTAATTGTGTCTTAATTTTAATCAATGTTTCACCAACCAATTGCCTGGATTTAATAAATGAGAAGTAAATAGCAGATGATAGATAATCTCGAAACGGAGGCGCCGGCACGTGAACTGGAGCTCGTCTCATGAGTCATAAATGAACCGAAGCTCAGCGTATAAGGTAGCCTTGCCTCACAGACAGGTCTACTTTTAAACAGAACAATTCAAAATGATAAAAGACAGACTACAGACTGTTCTCTGCTTATGTAATCCGTATGAAATGTGCATTTCTCTCTGGCGCGTTCACTGCTGCGAAGATCGCGAGTCAGCATCGTCAAACTTCATCTTTGCAGCCGTCACTGACACAGAAAACACTAGTTTATTAATAAACAATTAAAATATCTCCTCGCTATATTTTACATATTCATAATCATTACTTTTGCCGGTTCTTTGTGACAGATTGTAGGTGCTTTATTGGCAGCGCCACCCGTACATGAACGCATCACGACCGCATCACCGCACCCACCAGAATAGGCCTGTTTTTCTTGTTAAGGATTTGTTTACTGTGTGTGATTCATTGAGTGGAAAGCACATTCACTGCTAGTTGTCTTGCTGTTCATTTAAAATAAAGCTAATCAGTGTGTGCTCCTTTATTCAAACTAAGTGGTCCTATAACAGAAGAACATCATAACCGTCATCACCAATTCTGAAACCCTAGCTCCACATTTCTGTATCATTTATTTCTCTTCATAATTGTGCTGCAGTGTTTTCACTTTGGGATATTCTGTCTTTGGCCTTTTATGTTTTCTTTTAGGAATAGAGCAAGATGTCTAATTTTAATGTTTCCCCTACTTTTTCAAATTTGATAGCAAATTGATTTTGCTATCCAAAATGATATGGCTAGTTGCAGTTTCATTAATTGCATTGAACTGTCTGGTCATGATATCTGTTATTATAGTCATGAAGCAGCTGAGGTCAGATTTTTTACTATAGTATTCTTAAAGAAACGTATAAGAAATGCTGTAACTCTCTGTATAAACTGTATTTGACCAGTTTTCTACATACTGCTCAAGGAACGTGCGATTTCAAGATGTAGAGAGGGCTCCAGACCCACTTCTTTTATTATTACATGTCTTTAACTAACATCTATTTACATTTAAATTAATCATTTAATGCAATGCTTTACAATGTAAAGAGATTAATACTCTTATTCATCAAGGAGACATTAAATTGATCAAAAGTGACAGTAAAGACATTTATATCCAGACAGCAACATTAGTGTCGGCCCAGATCCGGCCCACATCTGGAACGCATTGAATCCACATGTACCAGATGTGGCCCGGATCTGGGCCGACACTAATGTTGCTGTCTGAGAAATGTCTTTACTGTCACTTTTGATCAATTTAATGTTTTAAGATTTTATTTTAAATGCTGTTCTTTTAAACATCAAAGAATCCTGAAAAACAAAATGTATCACAGTTTAAAATCGAGCTTTGATCAGAAGAATAAATTACATTCTATATTATAATAGTATTTTCACACGACACCATTGTTGATGTACATATGTACATATGTATTGTACTTGTACTGGTGTATTGGTGTTTTTTCTGTTTTATGAACTTTTAGGGTGTGTTTACACGACAACAATGAACTACAAACAGAAAACGTTTTTTTCGACTGCAAGCGCTGTATTCTGCTGCCAGGCCAGTAGATGGCGATGTCATTTTGTAAAGAAACACTATAGACTGAACACATAACACGCATGGCGGCATTCACATGTTTGTAGTTTACAAAGAGACAATAACAGCATCGCTTTTAAAAACTTGCACTACAGACCCCTTTTTTCAAAAGTTTGCATTTTCAGGCCCCCAAAACACAGCAACTCCGCAACAAACAGAGTAAAATATGAACATGGATTTCTCTCTTCTGCTTTACAGTAGCACTGGAACTAAATGAACTAAACCTGAGGATCTGAGATGATCCATCTGACCAGCCTCATGTTACATAATAATATTTCTAGGTCTAGGAATTTCATTTTTCAGAATCCTAAACTTTTCAATGTTCTCTCGTCATCAGAAAAAGGGAAAAATAAAATTGTATTCAAATCAAAAATACCTAAATGTAGCTCTTTAAGGTAATAAATGGATGGACCACACTACATATTATTGAAATACGAGTTTTATGTGATTTACCCGTTCCTTTTACACGTGACAGGCATCACTGCTAATTGTTTGCAAGTCGACTTCATTTACACTTCATGCAGCGGATCTGGAATTGTATCGATTAACGCAGTGTTTGGTCTAGAAGCAACAAAAAGCAATCTTCTCCATTTGAGTGTATCCAGCTCTGTCATTACCAGCACTAAGGCAAGCACTAAGCCGGGCGCAGGAAGGGATTTCTGCTGTCATATTGCTACAAAATGGTTTTTAGACCTTATATTTGATCAAAGAGGAAACTCCTAGAGCAAGGTTAGATTGACCTTTTCTCTTGATATTGCGCTTTTCAAAAACTGATTTACTGTGGAAAACACATAGTTGGTTTTCTGTTAGTGCCTGTGCAGGAGAGTGCGGTGGGTTGCTGTTAAACGATAATCTCTAATCTATTGTATCTGTTTCACCAGTGCAATCTGCTGCGTTCTGACCCTCTAACGTGCTTGGTCTAAATACTGTAGTTCAGGATGCACAGAAACCATCCCTGAGCAATCACATTAGTGTGTTCATAAACATCTGTACGAGTCACCTGACTGCTGTCGGGTATCATGAGGGATGAAATCTGCCACACGAGCCTGACACAACATGATACCTGAAACGCCCCTGCTGGTCCCTGACACACGCTGCTGCTAATGTGTGTGATGTTCTGTGTCAAAGGCTACAAGTGTTTCCGATCCCAAGTCAACACAACCTCATGGTGAAGTCGTTTAAAAATTATTTTACTCTTGTGAAAAAGAAATCAATAATTACTGCTTAAAGGGGACACAACCACCCTATAATGGTTCAAATCCACCCACTCCTCTTTTTTAATCTCCATAAATCATAAGTAGTGTTTCAGAACAAGCCGTTTGCAGATTGTTGCGTTTGTGGCGTCACATATGCTTAGGCGCCGCCCACCACTGCTGACGGACTCCGCCCTATTAGTATAGACCCCGCCCACCACTGCTGCTGGAATCCCCCCTATTAGCATAGACCCCGCCCACCACTGCTGACGGACTCCGCCCTATTAGTATAGACCCCGCCCACCACTGCTGCTGGAATCCCCCCTATTAGCATAGACCCCGCCCACCACTGCTGTTGGAGTCTGCCCTATTAGCTTAGACCCCGCCCACCACTGCTGTTTGAATCCCCCCTATTAGCATAGACCCTGCCCACCACTGCCTTTGGAGTCCGCCCTATTAGCTTAGACCCCGCCTATTGCTTAGAGGCAATAAAACACCAATAAATGTATTCCTTTTCACACAAATTATGATTACAGGGGGATAGTATCGTAGTCTGAGTTTCCCCATGCTGCGTTTCCGCAGCGCGATTTTATTCACGCTGAAAGGCATTATGGATACCATGGGCCAGATTTTCGCCTCATTTAGGGAACCAATCACAGAACGGGAAGGGAGCAAGACGATGACGACATCTATGCACACCGAAGCAGTTTGTTTATTTCTATGGATTCAACATGGCAGCAGACGCGAAGCTACCGCATGTGTATCTTGCACAAACGGCAATAGTCGCTGAACGTCATTGTTTACACAAAAATATCTTACCCATCGTCTTCTTCCTTGTCTAATTTCTGTCGCTCTACATACGTCATCTGGTATAATTGAAACGATTGCATATGAGCTACGTACAGGCGCATTTGACAGACATGCTTAGCACCCAATAAACAGCGCCGGGCATTCGTAAACCACGCCTCAAATACGAGAAAATGTACATGTGGTTCCCAGACCCAAGTCTCAACGAGAATTGGGTCTGGCGTTAGCCAGGCTAATAGTATCGATTAATAAAGACATATTTCCGCACGGTTCCTTGCACAACACTGTTACAAAAACTCTGATCCCTTGAAACACAATAAAAGAGCTCAAAGACTTGTAGAAACAAGCCAAAACGCCTTGGTTTCTTCAGCAAATGTGTTTTTCACGTTTGCTTTTGCAACATTTTTGAGCCACTCACCAGCCATTTCATATTAGAACTGTGATGATACATACAACAACATACGATCATTTTGCAGAAATGTCGCCACAGGCACGTTTTCAGATGAGCCTGGGTTTCAACAATGGAAACATGGTTTTATTCAAGTAAAAAAAATACTATTTAACATCACGCAACCAAGTATGTACCATGATAATGATACATCCATTTATGCCGAAACAAAATTGGTAAAAATGGCTCTTTAAGGAAACAATTGTACAAAGTACAAAAATCCATGCTCAAAAAAAGTAAGCAATAGAATTGCCAGTATTTCTCTTTTAACTTAAAATGTATTTTTTTAAGTGGAGTAAAAATTACACATTAAACAGGATGCATTGAAAACAAGTATTACAATAAACCGTGAATACAGCACACAATGAGATCAGTGACCACTTTATTACAAAGTATATGTCTTGGTTGTGTTTGAGCATTGAACACACTCATCTTTTTTATTTTGTTGGTAATGAAAGTCTTTATTGCACCAACAGCTGTTTATTAGAGCAGGAAATGAAAGGAATCAATTCATGGCCATTCAACGCTTAAGCATTTTGTGCCGTAAACATAATTTCTGCTTAGTGTCAGACCAAGAGTGTTTGTAATAAAATAATCAATGGTAATTTACCAGGAGTCTGTTTTCATTAGTTTGAAAAGATAATGGAATATGGAGACTGTAATAGGCCTACTCTGCTATTGGAAACTGGGAGTACGAGCTGTTGCAGATCATCAAGTCAAGTGTATTTGTATAACTCTTTCACTATCCTCCTTATTCATCACGAGTTTACTGCGTAGTGAATGATGGGCGGCACTTCTGGTTTGGGGAACTTCCCTTCAAAAAGGCTGAAACGAATCATTTCAGATCATAAGGTTGCCCTACAAATAAAGCTGATCCGTCAGTGTGACTGGATGAGCTGTCAGTTTCCTTCATGATTTATTCTCAGACATCATGAGAATAACGTTACACTTGGTTTTTTAACGTGACATTTTATAACAAGAATATCTATGGCTCTTTTCAGTCGCTGCTTTCTTTTCCTCATTATTATTTTATTTTTTATCTTTGCAATCCGCTGTAAAAGTATGAACATTTTTAATTTGCGATATATTCCATTAATAATTCACTGATAGTCTTCAGCTGACTGCTCCAAGGACACGTTTAACATTGAAAGGAGATCATGCTTTTCAGTGGCCGCTCCACAGCTTTGGAACAATCTGCCATCTTACATAAAGAAAGCTAGCCTGGTAATACCTGACTCCACTACTTCACTTTGCTTCGTACACAGAGTCTGGACTGGCATAATAGAGAAGTGTTTTCTCTCTCGCTAGGTGGCGCTTGTCTGAAGTTTAAAATCATTGGTTACCCGTAAGCCAATCAGATAAGTTTATTTATGCCGTATGTTATGCGCCGACACAGCCGTATCGAACCACAGACATCATGCATCAAACTCAAATCTATGATTGAACTTCCACTGTAAACCTGCTGTAAACACTTGATGATGCGAGCGAAATACCGGAGTGAACATGGCTATAAATGACTTTTGCAGATTATGCGAAGTTAATCTACACATCCACGGTACAATTGCGGCCTCTAAACTTATTTTTGACAGAGTGAAACAAGAAAATATTTGTAGCCAACTCTCAAACTTAGGATTAGATCTTTTAAACACAGCTCTTTGTTCCTCACGAGTCTGTCGGAAATGCTGCAACTTAATTTCAAGATTACAGAAATGAATTTAATTTCCCAAAACCAGTCGGGAGTAGGGCCACAACATCACCTCCATTTAAAGGTTTAGCAAACACTCTTCTTGTTCTGGCTTCAGTTTGAAAAACCCCGGATGTTCTCCATAACAGAGCGAATTGCATCCCGTGTCTCGTTTCCCATTTCCGCGGTCGTTTCCGTTTTCGATTTCTCTAACCTACAATGTAAAACTCGGCGCTTAGCG
>CM060636.1:30908662-30913662 GCA_030578275.1 Meda fulgida
TTCAGAACACTAGTAAAGGTTTCACCCAACAAACAAAATTAAAAATACAAATCAAAAAAACACAAACAACAGGCAGTAATATGCACTATTTTCTGCTGTTCAGAATTCAAGGCAGTTTATTTTACATGGTTCATGTTTACATTAATGTACACAATTATTTCCTTTTGTATCGATGGCGATGAAAATGAAAGACTAAGACTAGTGTAGGTGTTTAGTTACATCTTAATTGTTCTGATAGGTTTTTTTAGATTCAGAATATATTTCAATGTGGTATACGGTATAAAAATATTGCAAATTTCAGTCTTATTCATTTTTGTTTGAGTTGAAATGTTTTTAACTTAAATATAACAGTCTTGGAAATAATATGTAAGCATGTGCAAATTGGCCTGTACAGTAAATCAAGTTCTGCTGGTCTTTGTGTTTAAGTGAGAAATGAATTCATGTAAATTGAAAGATCTCAGTTTAGCCGGACACTGATCTTGTGATCACTGTGTGAAGAGTTTCATGGTATTAATTAATCTTGAGAAGGTATTAATCTTTCAGTTTAAACACAAATGTGTACTGTAATGTAAACATTGACCATGTAACATAAAATGCTGTGAATTCGGAACAACAGAAAACAGCAGAAATATTTTATAATGCTCCAGTTATTTGTGTTTTTTGTATTTTATGAGTGACAAAGTGTGTTTGTTGGGTGAGCTTTACTAGTGTTCTGGAAGAACTGTAATAGCAGCTGTAAATGGATACTCTGACATAGGTAGTTTCATGTGTATGTAGACTCTTGTGTGTGGATTGAGTTGCTGCACATCCCCCCACACGCAATTTACATCTCAATACTTGAAGGTGTGTGTGTGTGTGTGTCATGGAGAAACCGGCCTGAAGATCTCACAACTCTAACAATACAGTTACCAATGTCCAAGAATCTGTGGAACATCTCAAATAAACTACAATAAACTAGAGAAAACGCTGGGATTTACTCTGACAAATTAAATTACAGGTTTTTACAGTCGCTAGGACACATTTCTCAATATTTAGGTACATTTTCAAAACTCTTCACTCAGTTCTTCATTTCACATTCAAAATGCACTGACACTTCCTTCATGTCTCAAATCCCAACTCAATCTTCCAGAACACTAGTAAAGGTTTCACCCAACAAACACACTTTGTCACTCATAAAACAGAAAAAACACAAACAACAGGAGCATTACACAATATTTTCTTTTGCAAATTGCTTTTACAAAACAAGAATGGCACTACTCTACTGTTTTTAATTCACTGCAGTTTAATATTAGATTTTAGAATCAGAATATTTATTTCAATATGATATTACTGTGGAAATGTTGCAAATCTCGGTCTTATCATTTTTTGTTGTTAGGTTTTGAAAATAAGTTTAACAGTTTTAAAAAAGAGAATGTAAACGTGCAAATTATCCTGTATAGAACATAAAATTCTGTAAGTGTTTGTGTTTAAGAGAGAAAATAATTCAAGTAAATGGAACAAAATCCATCCGATGACATTGTTCAAAGCACTGATCCACAGTTTAGCTCATATAGACGGATGGTGTGATCACTGTGAAGAGAGTTTACAAAAAAAGAGAATTTTATGTTCTATACAGGATAATTTGCACGTTTACATACTCTTTTTAAAACTGTTAAACTTATTTTCAAAACCTAACAACAAAAAATACCGAGATTTGCAACATTTCCACAGTAATATCATATTGAAATAAATATTCTGATTCTAAAATCTAATATTAAACTGCAGTGAATTAAAAACAGTAGAGTAGTGCCATTCTTGTTTTGTAAAAGCAATTTGCAAAAGAAAATATTGTGTAATGCTCCTGTTGTTTGTGTTTTTTCTGTTTTATGAGTGCCAAAGTGTGTTTGTTGGGTGAAACCTTTACTAGTGTTCTGGAAGATTGAGTTGGGATTTGAGACATGAAGGAAGTGTCAGTGCATTTTGAATGTGAAATGAAGAACTGAGTGAAGAGTTTTGAAAATGTACCTAAATATTGAGAAATGTGTCCTAGCGACTGTAAAAACCTGTAATTTAATTTGTCAGAGTAAATCCCAGCGTTTTCTCTAGTTTATTGTAGTTTATTTGAGAAGTTCCACAGATTCTTGGACATTGGTAACTGTATTGTTAGAGTTGTGAGATCTTTAGGCCGGTTTCTCCATGACACACACACACACACACACCTTCAAGTATTGAGATGTAAATTGCGTGTGGGGGGATGTGCAGCAACTCAATCCACACACAAGAGTCTACATACACATGAAACTACCTATGTCAGAATATCCATTTACAGCTGCTATTACAGTTCTTCCAGAACACTAGTAAAGCTCACCCAACAAACACACTTTGTCACTCATAAAATACAAAAAACACAAATAACTGGAGCATTATAAAATATTTCTGCTGTTTTCTGTTGTTCCGAATTCACAGCATTTTATGTTACATGGTCAATGTTTACATTACAGTACACATTTGTGTTTAAACTGAAAGATTAATACCTTCTCAAGATTAATTAATACCATGAAACTCTTCACACAGTGATCACAAGATCAGTGTCCGGCTAAACTGAGATCTTTCAATTTACATGAATTCATTTCTCACTTAAACACAAAGACCAGCAGAACTTGATTTACTGTACAGGCCCATTTGCACATGCTTACATATTATTTCCAAGACTGTTATATTTAAGTTAAAAACATTTCAACTCAAACAAAAATGAATAAGACTGAAATTTGCAATATTTTTATACCGTATACCACATTGAAATATATTCTGAATCTAAAAAAACCTATCAGAACAATTAAGATGTAACTAAACACCTACACTAGTCTTAGTCTTTCATTTTCATCGCCATCTATACAAAAGGAAATAATTGTGTACATTAATGTAAACATGAACCATGTAAAATAAACTGCCTTGAATTCTGAACAGCAGAAAATAGTGCATATTACTGCCTGTTGTTTGTGTTTTTTTGATTTGTATTTTTAATTTTGTTTGTTGGGTGAAACCTTTACTAGTGTTCTGAAAGAATGACTTATTTTGAGACATGAATGATGTGTTTTGGTAGTTTTAATGCGTTTTGAATGTGAAATTTACTGCAGTGAAGCTGAAAGTTGGTTAAGACAACGGAGTGAAGAGCTTTTAAAACAGTGATAAGTATTGAGAAATACATACATTCTAATTTAATTAGAATATAACATTCTAATCTTGTCGGCTAATGGATTATGGTCGGGTTGCAAGCATCACCTGTCTAAAAGTGTAAGGATGTAAAAAAAAAACCTGGTTCATTTAAGCCCTAAGGGAAACAATGTTTTTTTTTTTTTTTTACTGATATTGGCCAATGTCTGAGAGACCACAACCCATAAGATTGGTCTTTCATTACAGAAAAGAGGGTCTCCACTTTGTTGCTGAAGTGAAAAATGTGTCATTTCTGCTAATATACAGTATCAAATCATGTTATATCATTTTATAATTATGTCAAAATGTATACCTTTTTAAAAAGAACTGCAACATGTTCAAAATTGAAACCAAAGAAATAAATATAAGCATTACCTGACTTACTGCTGCGATTGCATTTCATTTATCTAGAGTCTAGATCATGTACAGTTTAACTTGTGTAGTGACCTGCAATTGTTACATTGAAGTGATATTTCTGCTTGATTTAACCCCCCAAAAATGTAGTTTTATTGTATGTAGGTTGGTTCATTAATGTTAAGTAATATTTTGACTTGAACAAAACCACTTAATGTACCATTTTTAGGTATTTGAAATGTACTGTCATTAAATTTTGTAATGTTACAATTTTTAATCTCTTTATATAGGCACTGTATATTGTTTTTGTATCGTTTTGGGTTGGAGAAAAGCGCAATATAAATAAAATGTATCATTATCATCATGTGATCATATTTAGGACTTTTGCGAATAAATCTTGCTGCAGCATTTTGGACCAGTTGAAGGCGAGCGATTTGTGACTTGGAAATACCGCAATACAATGAGTTGCAGTAGTCTAAACGGGAAGTAATAAAAGCATGAACAGACATCTCTAGAGTTTTGTCAGATAGGAAGTGTTTAATTTGATACAAAAGACGGAGTTGATAGAAACTAGATCCAATTACCGAAGATATTTGTTTGTCATGCGTAGATCTGAATGCAGAGAAGCTCCTCAAATCGATGCTGGTGGTATTAAAATTATCAGTGGGGCCGAAAACTATCACCTCAGTTTTGACTTCATTTAAAGACAAAAAGTTTTGAGCAAGCCAAGATTTCTAAGCAGAGACGCATTTAGTGTGACCGGGTTGGAAAGTTTGCATTGTCAGGCCTCCAAAATGGCATTTTCGTGTAAATGAGCGGCCAAAACACATGAAAAGCTTGCAATTTTCAGTTGAAAATAATGTTGTGTAAATATATATATATATTAGTGCTGTCAAACGATTCAAATATTTAATCGCGATTAATCGCATTAATGCCATAGTTAACTCGCGATTAATCGCACATTTTTATCTATTCTAAATGTCCCTTGATTTCTATTTGTCCCATCATTTTTTCTAATTTGAATGCTCTTATCAACAAGGAAAAGTGGATCAGCAATAAGTTTGTTCTTAGCTGTGGTATCCATGTGCTTCTGTCTGAAGTCATCCATTGTAGAGCTTAGATCGGGCCCAAAAAATCAAGCCCGACCCGAGCCCGTGCGCATTGTGTCCGAGCCCGGCCCGACACATTTACTGTAATTATGAGCCCGTCCCGAGCCCGATTTAAAACCGTCCATTTCTTTTTAATACGTGGGGCGTTATAACTGACGTTCTCAACTACTTTCTATGTTACTTTCTCCCGCCCGCAACATTTCTGTCCCGCTCCCGCCCGCAAATAGACTTTATTTGTAGGCTACTTCGCCTACGTGTCGCCACCATACACATCAGCGTAAATGCTCCTGATCAATTATTTGTGATTAAAGCATTAACACACAAACCACTGTTATAAGATAAAAG
>CM060636.1:30918662-31116162 GCA_030578275.1 Meda fulgida
CTGACATACTTGATGATATATCAGTTCAAGTTGCTTTCTATGGAAGCTTGTTTCCGCCACCGAATAAAACATTTTAAAAGATAATTGCAAATTTGTATCTCACAATTGCGAGTTTACTTCTTTATTTCTCAGAATTGCATGTTATAAAGTCAGAATTGGGAGATATAAAGTCAGAATTGCGTGTTATAAAGTCAGAAATGTGTGATATAAAGTTAGAATTGTGTGATATAAAGTCAGAATTGTGTGATATAAAGTCAGAATTGTGTGATATAAAGTCAGAATTGTGTGATATAAAGTCAGAATTGTGAGATATAAAGTCAGAATTCCGTGAGAGAAATTCAGAATTGTGTGATATAAAGTCAGAATTGCGTGTTATAAAGTCAGAATTGTGTGTTATAAAGTCAGAATTGAGAGATATAAAGTCAGAATTGAGAGATATAAAGTCAGAATTGCGAGATATAAAGTCAGAATTGTGTGATATAAAGTCAGAATTGCGAGATATAAAGTCAGAATT
The DNA here is from genome assembly GCA_030578275.1 of Meda fulgida. Classification (NCBI taxonomy): domain Eukaryota; kingdom Metazoa; phylum Chordata; class Actinopteri; order Cypriniformes; family Leuciscidae; genus Meda; species Meda fulgida. The sequence goes on from CM060636.1 coordinate 30,919,177, forward strand.
GAGTGATATAAAGTCAGAATTGTGTGATATAAAGTCAGAATTGAGATATAAAGTCAGAATTGCGTGTTATAAAGTCAGAATTGAGTGATATAAAGTCAGAATTGAGAGATATAAAGTCAGAATTGTGTGATATAAAGTCAGAATTGTGTGATATAAAGTCAGAATTGCGTGTTATAAAGTCAGAATTGTGTGATATAAAGTCAGAATTGAGAGATATAAAGTCAGAATTGAGAGATATAAAGTCAGAATTGTGTGATATAAAGTCAGAATTGTGTGATATAAAGTCAGAATTGCGTGATAGAAAGTCAGAATTGTGTGATAGCAAGTCAGAATTGTGTGATATAAAGTCAGAATTGCGTGTTATAAAGTCAGAATTGTGTGATATAAAGTCAGAATTGAGAGATATAAAGACAGAATTGTGAGATATAAAGTCAGAATTGCATGTTATAAAGTCAGAATTGTGTGATATAAAGTCAGAAATGTGTGATATAAAGTCAGAATTGTTTGATATAAAGTCAGATTTGCATGTTATAAAGTCAGAATTGTGTGATATAAAGTCAGAATTGTGAGATATAAAGTCAGAATTGTGTGATATAAAGTCAGAATTGTGTGATATAAAGTCAGAATTGAGAGATATAAAGTCAGAATTGTGTGATATAAAGTCAGAAATGTGTGATATAAAGTCAGAATTGTGTGATATAAAGTCAGAATTGTGTGATATAAAGTCAGAATTGCATGTTATAAAGTCAGAATTGTGTGATATAAAGTCAGAATTGTGTTATAAAGTCAGAATTGAGAGATATAAAGTCAGAATTGTGTGATATAAAGTCAGAATTGAGAGATATAAAGTCAGAATTGTGTGATATAAAGTCAGAATTGTGTGATATAAAGTCAGAATTGTTATAAAGTCAGAATTGAGAGATATAAAGTCAGAATTGTGTGATATAAAGTCAGAATTGAGAGATATAAAGTCAGAATTGTGTGTTATAAAGTCAGAATTGTGTGATAGAAAGTCAGAATTGTGTGATAGAAAGTCAGAATTGTGTGATATAAAGTCAGAATTGCGTGTTATAAAGTCAGAATTGTGTGATATAAAGTCAGAAATGTGTGATATAAAGTCAGAATTGTTTGATATAAAGTCAGATTTGCATGTTATAAAGTCAGAATTGTGTGATATAAAGTCAGAATTGAGAGATATAAAGTCAGAATTGTGAGATATAAAGTCAGAATTGCATGTTATAAAGTCAGAATTGTGTGATATAAAGTCAGAAATGTGTGATATAAAGTCAGAATTGTTTGATATAAAGTCAGATTTGCATGTTATAAAGTCAGAATTGTGTGATATAAAGTCAGAATTGTGAGATATAAAGTCAGAATTGTGTGATATAAAGTCAGAACTGAGTGATATAAAGTCAGAATTGAGAGATATAAAGTCAGAATTGAGTGATATAAACTCAGAATTGTGTGATATAAAGTCAGAATTGTACGATATAAACTCACTTGCAGTTCTGACTTTTTTTTCTCAGAATTGACTGTTTATATCTCTCAATTCTGACTTTATATCTTTATATCTCTCAATTCTGACTTTATATCTCTCAATTCTACTTTGCGAATCACACAATTCTGACTTTATATCTCGCAATTCTGACTTTATATCACACAATTCTGACTTTATATCACTCAATTCTGACTTTATATCTCGCAATTCTGACTTTATATCACTCAGTTCTGACTTTATATCACACAATTCTGACTTTATATCTCACAATTCTGAGTTTATATTTCACAATTCTGACTTTATATCACTCAATTCTGACTTTATATCACACAATTCTGACTTTATATCTCGCAATTCTGACTTTATATCACACAATTCTGACTTTATATCACACAATTCTGACTTTATATCTCGCAATTCTGACTTTATATCACACAATTCTGACTTTATATCACACAATTCTGACTTTATATCACACAATTCTGACTTTATATCACACAATTCTGACTTTATATCTCACAATTCTGACTTTATGTCCCACAATTCTGACTTTATATCTCGCAATTCTGACTTTATGTCCCACAATTCTGACTTTATATCACACAATTCTGACTTTATATCACACAATTCTGACTTTATATCTCACAATTCTGACTTTATGTCCCACAATTCTGACTTTATATCTCGCAATTCTGACTTTATATCTCTCAATCCTGACTTTATATCACACAATTCTGACTTTATATCACACAATTCTGACTTTATATCTCGCAATTCTGACTTTATATCACACAATTCTGACTTTATATCTCACAATTCTGACTTTATATCACTCAATTCTGATTTTACATCTCACAATTCTGACTTTATATCTCGCAATTCTGACTTTATATCACACAATTCTGACTTTATATCTCACAATTCTGACTTTATATCACTCAATTCTGATTTTATATCTCACAATTCTGACTTTATATCTCACAATTCTGACTTTATATCACTCAATTCTGACTTTATATCACTCAATTCTGACTTTATATCTCGCAATTCTGACTTTATATCTTGCAATTCTGACTTTATATCTCACAATTCTGAGTTTATATCACACAATTCTGACTTTATAACACTCAGTTCTGACTTTATATCATGCAACTCAGAAAAGTCAGAATTGCGAGATATAAACTCGCAATATTAAAAAAAAAAACTGCAATTACCTTTTTTGTTAATTCTGTGGCAGAAACAAGCTTCAAGAGCTTTCAGTTAAAACAGCTCAAACATGCAACTGTGTCTATAGCTTAAGCCTCGTGTATGAAACCGGCCATATTCTATAAATAAAAACAGGGATATTGTTTTCTCAAGACCCATAATTTTCATTTAGAACCATATAAAAAATGCAGTTTAAATGCAGTCATTAGTTTTCTGCGACGGAGAAGAGCATTCGTTGTAGCTGAGCAAACAGTGGTGTGGATCACAGTGCAGCACGAATGGTTGTTAGTGAAGGGAACGCTGCATTAGCTTCAAGCCTGTGTGGGACGTTCCTCCCGCTCGGGTTTGACAGGCAGGTGTTCCCTCTAACCAGGGCGAATCAATGTGTTCAGCTCTTCACATCACCCAAATTACCACTTCTCATTTGAAAGAATTGAAGCCACCTGCAGCTGTCAGGAAATCCCTCCAGCACGCTTGTTCCAGAGAGTGTGTTTAGGGCTGTTTACACCTGGACACTGCATGCGTTTCCTCAGATCGGATAGCTATCTGATTTATCAAAATTATTCCATCTACACCTGGTCACATTAATGTGTTTTTGCAAACGGATATAAATCCGATCTTTAATTCCTGTGCTATATGCAGATTTAATGGAGTTCACGTCACCGACAGCAACAGATACGAGCTGCATTTTATTGATCATCAGATAAACTTTCAAAATTAAAGACCGCAATAAGAGAGAGCGGACACAGATCATTATTTTGGTTCTTTACTTTTAATGAAGATGATTGAGTGTTAAGCGTCTGCGACTTACTTTCACTTTGGTTTGCGATAGTGTTGATGATGATGCTCATCTGCGGTGATGCTGTAGTAGGCTACTGCGTATCTATATAACGAATTTAATTTCTCGTTCCATTTATACGCTAAAAATAGTGTTTGCGTGTATATGATACACAGTTTTCGCGTGCATATAATACGCACTTTATGGCGTGTAATACGCACGCACTCCACACCCCTAATCCTACCCAAGGGGTTTACAGTGCGTATCATAGGCTATGCACGCAAAAAACATTTTTGGCGTATAAATGGTACGAGAAATTAAATTCGTGGTATAGATACGCACTTTTATCGTATGAGATCGTGTTGTCATATCTGACTATAACACGACATATAGGCTAACCTATAATACGCTCTCACACGTTTATTTTTTTTTAGCATTTTTGGGAGGAGTAAAATTTACATATGTGGTTTCAACAACCAGATGCGTTTACACTTGTCCAGTTTCATCAGGGATGATCTCCTCCTGAAGTGGTTTGAGCGAATGCGTTTCGGAGGGCATTTACACTGGTCTGTTCACGATCGGACAGCTATCCTATCACAGAAAACACATGAAGTGGCCAGGTGTAAACAGCCCTTTAGACTGCCGTCAGCACACCAACACCAATAGATGTGATATGACAGATAGTTAGCCAACGATGTTCGCAACTTCTGTCGTTATCATCAGTTCAACGAGTCTGTGTTTCCCGAAACTATCTCTTAGAGCCATAACAACATTAAAATTTTGTAATATTTTCCTCATATTAAGAGTGATTGTTTTTTGATAAATGCATATTTTGTGTTATTTGGATGGTATCGCGAGATTTGACTAGTTTTACGTGCTACGTATGTGTAATAATTGGAAGAAGAAGAAAGGGTTGGTGCTAGACAGTCTTTTAACCGTGAAAAGGATTCATGTTGGAGTGTGAATAATCTTTTTTGTGTGTTTATTTGAGTTCTCTTAAAATGTAATCTGACAACGAAAAGTCAAGTTTACAAGACAAATGATGGAGTCACACGTGAAATCCTGTGTGCTACACCCTTGTAGAAATGGCGAAGAAAGAAAACCGCCTCAGATCGCCATTACACCATCGCTCCAACGAACATTCGCAAACAGCATCGCAGAGTTGTGTGTGTGAGCGACAGATCTCCTGCGTTAGAAGCAGTTTCTTGTTTGACATGCGACTCAATAAATCCTGATCTTGAGCAAAATAAGCAAGCTGACATTCAGTGCAATCTGTGTCTTTTATTAGAACACATGCAGATGTCATTTACGTCTTTTAGCTTGTCTAGAGAACCTTAACCATACCTTAGAATTTCAGTTACAATAGTCAATGTTTAAGTGTCTTTTGAAAATAACCATAATATTTTCTGTAATGTATTAAAATAAACAAACTAAAAATAATAAAATGAAAAATAAATATAAAGCCAGTTTGTGTTCTGCACAAAATTGTTTATTTTATTTTGTTTTTTCTATGTGGAGTGTTATTTGCTTTAGACTAACTAATAAATGAATGGGCAATTGAAGAAGAAAGATTGTGGCTGTAAAGGATGTTCTTGTGTCTTGCAGAGGTGGTTCAGCTCAGTCTAGCGGATGAGAAGCGTCTGAGCGTCACAACAGTGACCGTGGGCCTGAGCGCGGTGCTGTCCTGTGCCATCCAGGGCACGCTGAGACCACCCATCATCTGGAAGAGAAACGGCATCATCCTCAACTTCCTGGACCTGGAGGATATCAATGTGAGGACTTCCATATCAAACATCACCATTACTGTGCAAGAATAACTGCATTCATGAAGAACTCTCCTGTGACAACATGCCCCGATAGCGCTTTAAATGGGTCACATCACAATAAATATCATATCATAGGTTATTTAAAGCTAAATTTAAAAGAGTTAACCGGTGATGAGTTAAATATGTAGAAGGTAAACATTGTTTCGGCCATCAATATTTGTAAAGGGATCCACTGAAGGCAAGCTTTTTGAGAACTCAACTGCAGTTTATTACAAACAAGATCAAACATGAAACAAAAACATGGCGTGGCATGAAAACTCAAAATGAAGACACGAACATGAACATAAACATGAACACGAACACAAACATATGAAGACATGAACACAAACATATGAAGACACGAACACATGAAGACATGAACACAAACATATGAAGACACGAACACAAACATATGAAGACACGAACACAAACACATGAAGACACGAACACAAACATATGAAGACACGAACACATGAACACAAACATATGAAGACACGAACACATGAAGACATGAACACAAACATATGAAGACATGAACACAAACATATGAAGACATGAACACAAACATATGAAGACATGAACACAAACATATGAAGACATGAACACAAACATATGAAGACACGAACACAAACATATGAAGACACGAACACATGAACACAAACATATGAAAACACAAACATATGAAGACATGAACACAAACATATGAAGACATGAACACAAACATATGAAGACACGAACACAAACATATGAAGACACGAACACATGAACACAAACATATGAAGACACGAACACATGAACACAAACACAAACATATGAAGACATGAACACAAACATATGAAGACATGAACACAAACATATGAAGACACGAACACAAACATATGAAGACACGAACACATGAACACAAACATATGAAGACATGAACACAAACATATGAAGACATGAACACAAACATATGAAGACATGAACACAAACATATGAAGACATGAACACAAACATATGAAGACATGAACACAAACATATGAAGACATGAACACAAACATATGAAGACATGAACACAAACATATGAAGACACGAACACATGAAGACATGAACACAAACATATGAAGACATGAACACAAACATATGAAGACACGAACACATGAAGACATGAACACGAACACATGAAGACATGAACACAAACACATGAAGACATGAACACAAACATATGAAGACATGAACACAAACATATGAAGACATGAACACAAACATGAAGACATGAACACAAACATATGAAGACATGAACACAAACATATGAAGACATGAACACAAACATATGAAGACATGAACACAAACATATGAAGACATGAACACATGAAGACATGAACACAAACATATGAAGACATGAACACAAACATATGAAGACATGAACACAAACATATGAAGACACGAACACAAACATATGAAGACACGAACACATGAAGACATGAACACAAACACATGAAGACATGAACACAAACACATGAAGACATGAACACAAACATATGAAGACATGAACACAAACATATGAAGACATGAACACAAACATATGAAGACACGAACACAAACACATGAAGACATGAACACAAACATATGAAGACACGAACACATGAAGACATGAACACAAACATATGAAGACATGAACACAAACATGAAGACACGAACACATGAAGACATGAACACAAACATATGAAGACATGAACACAAACATATGAAGACACGAACACATGAAGACATGAACACAAACATAAACACAAACATATGAAGACATGAACACAAACATATGAAGACACGAACACATGAACACAAACATATGAAGACATGAACACAAACATATGAAGACATGAACACATGAAGACATGAACACAAACATATGAAGACATGAACACAAACATATGAAGACATGAACACAAACATATGAAGACATGAACACAAACATATGAAGACATGAACACAAACATATGAAGACACGAACACATGAAGACATGAACACAAACATATGAAGACATGAACACAAACATATGAAGACACGAACACATGAAGACATGAACACAAACATATGAAGACACGAACACATGAAGACATGAACACAAACATAAGACATGAACACAAACATATGAAGACATGAACACAAACATATGAAGACACGAACACAAACATATGAAGACACGAACACAAACATATGAAGACATGAACACAAACATATGAAGACATGAACACAAACATAAGACATGAACACAAACATATGAAGACATGAACACAAACATATGAAGACACGAACACAAACATATGAAGACACGAACACAAACATATGAAGACATGAACACAAACATATGAAGACATGAACACAAACATATGAAGACATGAACACATGAAGACATGAACACAAACATATGAAGACACGAACACAAACATATGAAGACACGAACACATGAAGACATGAACACAAACATATGAAGACATGAACACAAACATATGAAGACATGAACACAAACATATGAAGACACGAACACAAACATATGAAGACACGAACACAAACATATGAAGACATGAACACAAACATATGAAGACATGAACACAAACACATGAAGACATGAACACAAACACATGAAGACATGAACACAAACACATGAAGACATGAACACAAACACATGAACACAAACACATGAAGACACGAACACAAACACATGAAGACACGAACACAAACACATGAAGACACGAACACAAACACATGAAGACACGAACACAAACACATGAAGACACGAACACAAACATATGAAGACATGAACACATGAAGACACGAACACAAACACATGAAGACACGAACACAAACACATGAAGACACGAACACAAACACATGAAGACATGAACACAAACATATGAAGACATGAACACATGAAGACATGAACACAAACACATGAAGACATGAACACAAACATATGAAGACATGAACACAAACAAACACATGAAGACACAAACATGAACACAAACAAACACATGAAGACATGAACACAAACACATGAAGACATGAACACAAACACATGAAGACTTGAACACAAACACATGAAGACATTAACACAAACACATGAAGACATGAACACAAACACATGAAGACATGAACACAAACACATGAAGACATGAACACAAACACATGAAGACATGAACACAAACATGAACACATGAACATAGACAGACTTACAACCAGTGGTCTACAGGAAACAATACTTGGCAAAGACACATGGCAAACATGAGGGCTAAATACACACCAGACTAAAGACAAGACAAGGGACACCTGTGAACAGTGAAACAGACGATTAACCAATGAGAAGACACAGCAGGATCACATGACAAACAGGGAATCACATGACAAGACACAGAAACATGACAATGACATGAAACGTGACCAAGACAACATTTAAAAGCTGAGAGCTGACTAGTACGTTTACATGTGCACCAATAATATGATTATTTCCATTAATCAGAGTTAAGGCTTAATCTCAGTAAGATGACACCATTCTGATTATTCGCTAAGAAGCGTGGTTATTTTTACCGCCATTATTCTCACATTCCCCAGTGCCCAGCACAGATGATGGACTCACACACAGGCGCTGTTACTGGGCAAGCTCTTCTAGCGCACATCGTTTTGTTCTCTGGTATCCAGCCTAAAAAAAGTCTACATTTCAATGTTTTTGAATATCAATATACCGCATTATATTCATGTCATGCAACATTGTCAACATTAACTTAGTTTCTTCAACACCCCTAAAATGCACTTGCGCACTTTAGTCAGAGTGGAATAGATGCCATTAAAGTGTGTACATGCCTTTTTGTTATTATTAAAATCAGGTTAAGATTAATCGCAATTTTGGGTAAAGCATGAGTAAAGGATGCAACCAAACTAGACCAAAGTGCCGGCATCCGAACTCTGCGCTCCACACACGAAACATCTGGCGTGGACGGGAGCGATCGTCCCGAGCAAACTCGTGCCAGGGCTCGGTCACCAAACAAGAGCGAACCAGAACCCTGACAATTACCTAAATCACACTATAATCGCATTATGAGAGTGCATGTAGTCATGAAAAAATACCCTTTCAGTTAAAACCGTCTTTTGTTATACTGTGTTGTTGACTCTTATGTAAATGTATGCTGAAATATGATGGTGTGGCAGACCAAATGTAGATTTGAAAATCATGCTTTTCCCCATTATTGTTGAATCACGGAGGCTTCACCAGTTTTGCCAAGAAATCTCTATTCATTATGTATCATGTGTCAGACAGAGACAACCCGGCATATAAGAATAAGGCTACAGGCAAGGAGGTCTTCATTCCAGATTTCTCTATCCTCTCACCCCATCATGCCAGCTGTAATGGTTTCTCTGGGTTTCTCCTTCCTCTCACCCCGTCATTTCTTTATGTTTCTCTGCGGGGGTACAGTAAGATTGAGCTTATATACACCACTGAGGGACTTTCAACTTGCTTGGGTAACTCTTTACTTGAAGGGGTGTGCATAAGAGTGACATGACACCGTCATAATCATGACATGGCAGATGGTTTTATGCATGTTTATGACAACTGTCATTAAGTGTCATTCGCTCAATTATGACATTTTTAATGCAAATATGACATTGTTTGAGATGTCTTTGTTATGACACCTTGACATTACCAAGACAACATAAATTGTCATAAATATGTCATAAACATGACATAGCAGATTAATGATCAAACTTAGCTTTATGGGTTAACATTTCATTGTCATGCGGTTGGTTTTGACATTGGCTGTCATGAGGCATTATAACTGTGTCATGAAAGTTTTTCTTGACCTCAACTACAGTGGTACAAACAATGTCATATTTGCATTGAAAATGTCATAATTGAGTGAATGACACTTAATGACAGTTGTCATAAACATGCATAAAACCTCCTTTATATTTATGACGTGTCATGTCATGATAATGACGGTGTCATGTCAGTCTTATGCACACCCCCTCAAGTAAAGTGTTACCAAAAACTAATATTAAACAATAAAATGTTAGTCTTCACCAAATTCACAAAGATTATTCTAATTCAAGAGGTTCGACATGAATAGTCACTGTTAGAGAAATACACGTTTGTGTAATTGAAACTCAAAACCACAAAACACGATGCCATCTTTCCAAAGCCCCTTAAAATATTGAAATATTATGATATAATATAATAATATGAAAATTGACCTGATCCTTCCTGGAAACCCTTTACACAGTGAAGCTCACCTGTACTCTGTGCAACAGTAATAACTTGGTTATATGCGTCCTACGTGCAGTGGCGTATTTCACCGTATTTTGGATTAAAAGGGAATGTTGTGGTACTGAGAACACCTTCTCAAGGTGAGAAACCATGCCGAGTTTCTTTCCTGATGTGAAATGATTTCATCCTCCTGTTAATTGGACAGCTGCTGAATATCTGATAATCACCCAGATACAGGCTCAGTCGGGGGCCAGTTGCATTGATTTTCACCAATTAATCAGTATGTTAGAGAATTGAAGCTCATGCCAAAACAAATTACAAATGTTAATGTTAATTATCAGGACACATGCTCTGTATTCCGAGGCACACTTTCCGTTTGCAATTACTAAACACATTTGTGTTTCCTCCACTTCATTTTATCATGATGTAATTGTAAATAAGTTCTCAGGAGTCGTGCTGATTTCAAAGGACTGCGGGTTTGAGAAGCAGACATGCTCGGGTGGGAACGGGTATGTTTAATGAGCTGTGTCTCACTTGTGTTTAGCTCACCTGCGTTCCTGACAGCATGGGGTTGTGTTTCTGCGCTCGCTCATTACAATACTCTAATTGCATGTTAATGAAGTGTTTTCTGAACGCTGCGACACTGACCCAGCCGACGCCGGCGCGCGGGTCAGCGAGAGTGAAGAGTGCGGAGTGAGAGTGAGGATCGGGACGCTGCCGAGACGATCGTGTTCTTTACGCTAAACTGGGAAACTAAATACAGTCAAGCCAAAAATAAATTCAGACACCAAATATTTTTGACACTATGATCAATTTATGTACGTGAGGAGAGTAAAATAAAGTAAACTGTGACATATTATACCCAAATATTCTTCATACAGTGACTACCAGTAACATTTATAAACATTTGGGACCAAATATTATCCAGACACTTTGAGCTGATCATGTTTTCTTCAGTGTTTTCCTGTAACTGCTAATGCTCTTTTTACACACAGACTGAACAACATGAAGCATTGCTTGCTCACTGGTTGAGCTAAATTAAATGTTTGTGGATTCAACTGGCTCACATTTTAAAAATATCATCCACAAATCATTGTCATGGAAACAAATATTGTCCCCAAAAATCATTTTAAAGTGGCATTTCCTTTCTAAACAGCATACATTTGAGGCTAAAAATCATTCTTGTGTCTCTAACATCAACAAAATTAATTAAATTTAAAGGCTGACAGATATTCAACCTGATTCATTTGTGAGACAGTCTAACAGAAGGATGGACAAAACCAGTGAAATATCAACTGATGTAATAACTCTTGTCATGTTTTATTACCATTTTCTAAACTATAGCGAATAAACTGTGATAATGTGAGAAATGTTGAAAGTGTCTGAATAAAGTGTCTGGCTGTAAATACGTGATTGTGCACCTGGTGTTGAAGCATCAGCATGTATAACTGTGGTCTGATTCCTCGGACGGCTTCCCAGGGGAAAAGAAGAGTTTATTCTACGTGCTTCTCACTGTTGAATGCTCTTTAAAAATGAGGCATATGGTGCCTGTTTATTACTGAATAGTAGCTAGAGTTTTAGGGAGTACGTACAGTACCCTGACAGCAACATAGTGTTGGCCCAGATCCGGCCCACATCTGGTATTCTGATTCCACACGGCCCAGATGTGGGCCGGATCTGGGCCGACACAATGTTGATGTCTGGGTAGGATCGTTTACAGGTGCTTTCAGTATTTGTTGGTTTCTGTTCAACTGGTCAGTTTGGCAGCTCATGCCGTGAATCATTGATTTCAATCCTGCTGTTTTCAGTAAATTTGTCAGATAAATACCTAGTTTTTTGTTCTTCCCTAATATTTAAAATATGTTCCCCATTTTTTGATTGTTTAATCAAACTTGTAGGGTCATTAAAAACAAAAATCCCTTCCAGACATCACTTTTGGCCAGAATTGTAATTGGGAACTGGTGTGGATGGAGAAGAGCAGCGGGCCAAGGACTGAACCCTGTGGTACACCGCTGGTTACGGCACAGCGCGAGGAGAGTGCCGCTTACGAGCTGTTATCTAGATCGGATGTAAAGCAGGAAAGTTTAGATGTGGGGATGGTGCTTCACGGGATGTAATGGGAATCGTGCACTCTGTTAAAGAGTTTTAACTTTTGCATTCTGACGCAGACATCTGTTGACCAATGAGAAGTTCACACAGGCGAGTTCAGTGCTACATTTTAATGTTGCATTTTTATTTATTTTTTACTATTTATTAAAAGCATTAATTTATATGTGTCTAATAAGGAAATGGGATTTTTTAAGTTACACATTTTTTCTTTTATTACGTCATGTCCTTTGAACGAGCAAAGCATCTTATCTTACAAAACTCTATTTGAAGGAAATAATCCTGAAAACAGAATGAGATTTTTTAATTTTAGGCAGATTTGTTTTATACCGCTGAGAGAAAATGCATATTTGAATTTCTATGAATGTCTAATAAAACTTTATGTAGACTGAACAACCCAGACAGCAATATAGTGTCGGCCCAGATCCGGGCCACATCTGGTCCACGCGTAACAGATCTGGCCTGGTTGCTGTCTGGGAAGTGTCCTGATATTAATCTGAAATCATAACGTTTTTAATGCCATATATTTAACAACTAGTTTCTGAAATACACACAGCATTTCATTTGAAGCCGTGAAGATGTTTTTCAGGCAATGCTGTGTGATGTAAACCTCTGCAACACAACACAGCAGTGACCCGGGAGTAAATGAACTGCTGAGGGTTCAAACAGAAGAAGCTCTAAATTTGACAAAAGCCAAGCCAGTGTCGTGACCTCAATCCAGCTGCAGTCTGTAGAGTGATCTGAAGTGAGGAGGAGCGTGCAAATGCACCTCAGCGGCTCCAGAAACATTTAGTGGAGGAAATTGCCAATAAAAAGCTTATCTAATGTTTTATTCGTTTAAACAGTATCAAACAGCTCCTTCGGTTCACACCTTTACCGTTTTAGAGATGAATTGGCACAGTTATGTGACGAACACTCATCTGTGAAAATAAATCTAATGGCAGCTAAATTTCCCAAGTGTTTTTTTTTGTTTTCCATTTTAATTAGGGGTTTATTAACTGTAGTTTTGGTGCTGTTATTTCGGTTAAACCTCATCACAAGACATTATCTGACAATTGATTTAAAAATTTGAATGGCAAACTCTTAATTACATTTCATCAGAAAGTGGCAGGCAACACAGTGATGAAAACCGCTACGAGTCCTCCTTATGCAGCATAATATCGGCCTAACGGCAGAGGTGAAGTGTTATCAGTCACATAATCTATATTTAATAAAAAAAGTAATTAGTTTTTGTCGTTGGGCTTCCACAGCATCCGTGTCCTTGGACGAGAGTCACTTCTACCCTCTTCATCCTAAAACTTCAGCACTTGGAGGCAAAGTAGTGTTTTTCCAGGAGCTGATCATCCATCTCGCTGGATTAGTGACGACCTCCTAAACAAACAAATCGCAGTTTTGTTCCCCGTACGGCAGCCGAGCCCTTTTCAGTGCGCCCTATAAAGCTGCAGGTGTGTTAGGGTTTAAGAGCGAGATTCCGTGTCCTTAAATCATTTACCCTCGGCAAACTCATATAACTACAAAACAGTTTAATGTTTTAATCCCCCTTGAGTCAGCCCAAAACCCCAGATGAGGGGACGCATCCTCACACAACCACAACAGGCTTCATTAATCACGCTAATGCTGGCTATATTTTTAACCCTTACCATTTATCAGTTTGAGAGAGCATGACAGTGAGGAACAAACCCCTTCTCCCGCTCACTCATGGGACGCTACTGATTCATAGTCTATTCAGCCCATGCCTTCCTGCTGTTTTATTCTCCGTCGCTTTATTCCCATTCAACTAGGACTTTGGCGATGACGGCTCGCTCTACATTACGAAGGTGACTACGATTCACATGGGGAACTACAGCTGTCACGCACATGGCTATGAGGATCTGTCCCAAACCCACGTGCTCCAGGTGAATGGTTAGTAGTAGAATCTTTCATATCTCACCTTTGATTTTCATGAACTCTTTAAAGGTTGTGAAATGGATGACTAAAGTTGTGTACCTTTTTTTTTAACAGTGTCCACTTTATTTTACAGTCCTGTTCCCCCTATGTACATACAGTACGTACTTATTATAGTAGTTGCAATAACTGGGTAAAAACTTACCCTGAACCTACCCCTAAACCTAACCTTAACTCATAGTTATATATTAACCAGTACTTTCTTAGGTAAGTACACAGGAAATACTGTAAAATAAAGTGCAACCATAAATCGCTATAGTAATTACAAAAACAATCTAAAGGTTAAGTGTGGCAGATAGATTTGAAAACACATATTTTCATGTGTTCATTTTCCTCTTTCATTACGTTTCATCAGAATAAACTCCAGAACCTGAAACAAAGTCCCAGGAAAAGGGATTGCAGAACTTACATTTTATGGTAGTAGAGAAACTATATGGTAGTGGACAAAAAGTGATGTCCGGCCTAGGAAAATTTACATATTCACCTTTTTTGAAATATATAAAAAAAAAATTGTTGATTTTGTAAGCATATTGCGTTTTTGTGCATGGAGTTGATTGTTTTATTTGTGATAATAACGCACTGAAACGTACCAAATTGTGCAGAGAATTTGTTGGTGGCCAGGCTATCATACAAAGAAATTATGAACGCAATATATCATTTTGTTAGATAAATACCTTAAACAAGTTTAGTGCCTCATATTTGAGCCTGGTTTTTCTCTGCATTCTGTCACGGATGGAGTTTGTGTTCCTCGCCACTGTCGCCTTTGGCTTTTGTCTTGCTTAGTTGAGGACTTTTACTATTCAACAACATTATTGATCTCCTGCATTGACAGCATTATATGAGAACTGAACTGAGCTGGACGATGACATCACGGTTTTCTCCAGAGCAGCTATATATATATATATATAAATGAACTACATTAATAACCTTTTTTACAACAGCAATTTACCCTCAATGAACTTACTTAAGCTAGACTATGACGCTATTTTCTTCTAGATCTGCTGAACAGCCGAAACAAACTCTGTTGCATTATTTTCCTGTTATCACTGTAAAGCTGCTTTTAAACAATCTGTATTGTAAAAAGTGCTATATAAATAAAGGTGACTTGACTTGTTTATTTAAAATATTATATTATATATTATTTTAAATATTTGCATGGTTTAATCATACTTGTAGTGCCCCCCCCCCCCCCCCCCGTGTATATATATATATACGTGTGTATATATATAAATGTATATATATGTTGGATTTCAAACCTTTTTTGAAATTGTGTTGATAAAGAAAATAGTTTTCATATTTAGGTTGTTCAAACATTTAATTACAAGGCATAATTTTTCATTGTGGGGGATGAAGGGATATGAACAAACACGGTATTGAAACAAAGATAACAATCCTTTAATATATTTGCGAGAGAAAAATACTGGGAGAATTTTCAATTAACGGGGACAATAAGCGCGATTGTTGGCGGGCTTGTTCTGCCATAGAGTGGCTCTAATTGAAGAGAGATCATGCAGAGCCTTGAGCGGGACGTGTGTTTGTGGCTCAGTCCCCCACCTCATCGCTCATTCGTGCCACTAAATGACCAATTCTGACTAACACAATGCTGGGAATCCAAAATAAAGCAATTGTTCTGGAATTGAATGACTTTCTCTGTTGTTGACAGTGTCTTTATGTGTGTCTTTGTCCTTCTAGTGCCTCCGGTAATCCTGGTGTATCCGGAGACTCAGGCACAGGAGCCCGGTGTTGCTGCCAGCTTGCACTGCCATGCAGATGGTCTTCCAAAGCCCAAACTCTCCTGGCTGAAGAACGGCCTGGACCTGCAGCCTCACGCATCCAAGCAGATTTCTCTTCTCGGTACGAGCCTCAGCCGTCCTCTTGGGAGTCCGATAAAGACATGCGCGTAGAATAACTGACTGATGTGTAATGGAAAACACTTTCTATGAAGACCATGCTTATAATGAATTATAGCCCCATTTATACTTATTTACAAGTATGACTATTCTATACAGATATTTATAAAGACTTACACTGCATTATAAGAACAGTTATCGTTACATTTAAATTATTTTAAGTCATGCATTTTCATTTTTCAATGTGCATGCTCATAATCCATTTTACACTGATTTATAAAAGATCAAGTATAAAATAGACCGAAAACACTTGTTTGCTGTACCAATTAGTTATCAATTATGTCTTTTAATGGCTATTATTTGCATTAGAGGCCATGAATGGTCATTTTGATTTGCTTAAATCTATATCTCCTCAGCCATATGCATGGTTTTGCTTATAGGAGTTTGGAATTATACTTTAAAAAAAATGTTGCAGTGTTTTGCTAGTACTTTTTTTCAACTATTTGTATTAATGATTTCTGTTTTTTTTTTCATTATTGTATTATTATTATTGTTCATTTGCTACATTTAACTTAAAATGTATGAGAACATCATGATTTCCTAACATTTGCTTTCACTTTCTTAAAGCCATCAATGATGCGATTTAAGAGCTTAGTAACTGTATTATTACTCACAATAGCCATTCTACACAACACATTAATAACTATACATTCACTTATTTGACAGAAATAAATTATAATTACTAAAGTCATTGCAACTATATAATACCATTATTGCAATTCAGGTTGGATCTTTATAAATCCATTCATGGAACCATACGACTGAATAATGAATACTTATAAATCAGTGTATAATGGATTATGAGCATGCACATTGAAAAAATAAATGCATGACAAAAAATTATTTAAATGTAACTAGAACTGTTCTTATATTGCAGTGTAGGTCTTAATGAGTCTTTATAAATATATTTATAAAATAGTAATACTTACTTATATATAAGCATGGTCTTCATAGAAAGTGTCACAAACGTCCAGCAGTGATTGAAGCGCTGTGGGAGTGACCCTGCGGATCCTGTACGGGCGACGATGATGATGATGATGATGATAAAAACAGTCGGCTGAACGACGGCTCTTGAAGAGTGTGTGGTTTCCAGCAGGAGTGCAGTATTGTTTACAGAGTAGCCCTTATTAGATAGCACTTTATGGGTTGAGTGCGGTCCATTACACCCTGTAATAGGCTGTTATTTGCATCAGATGTTTGTGCTGCTTAAGTTCTGTATAAAAAAGACAAGCGCTTCAAGGTCTCATTTCTCTCATTTATTTCTCTCAGCTCCATCGTTTTTCCAGCGGTTATTTATTCGTTCTTTGGAGGTTTAATATAACACAGAATGTTAGTGGAAGTGGTTTAGTTTTTTGTTTCTCATTGTCCTCATGTGTCGTGAGTGTGTGTCTGTATTTCTGTCTGCTTTCATTTCCCTCTGTTTTCATGCACACATTCATATTTTATAAGCTTTTTTAAACCTCTCCTGTTTCTGTTTGTGTCCACAGAAATATGTAGCATCAAGATAAAAGACGATGAAAAATTCACTTTCGCAGGATGACAAATAACAGGCCTAGCTCAGTGCCGAGACACAATGTGTCATTTTGTGTCGAATGATTATTTTTGGCCTATTGCTATATGGAAAGATGGATAGACTGGTAAGCGCACTGATGGCGACGTAAGAAACGAGTCTTGATTTATACTCATAGATAAAGCAAAGTAAACAATCACAAAACAGTTTCCACCAGGAGTTCGAGCTAATAATTATTATATCATTAAAATATCAAATTCAAAAATATATTGAAAATGAAAACAATTTAAAAAAGCACTTAAACACTAAATAACGATTAAAAATGTGTTGCTAAATTATTGAAACAGTAGCGTAAAATATCTGAGGTAATTCAAATAAATATTTTAGATAAAAGGGGTTCAGCTGACTCCCTTGTTTAAATTAATTGTTATTTTTAGGTAAACAAAACTAATATTGTTTTGGTGTGTTTTTCCAATTATAAGCAATTTTTCCTTTTAGGATATAAACTCCCGTGTACATAGTGTTAATTCGTGTTTATTTCAATGATAAATAGTCTATAATAAATTAGGAAACTTGATGAGGTCAAATAAACCCTGCATATGAGTCGACATTCTCTTGTGCCAACAACAACAAATTGGTGGGAAAAAAAAATCTAAAATGACAACATTCGTTGCGATTATAATTTTGTGCAGAATAATCGTGATTATCAATTTAACCATTATGCACCATGACGAAAATGTGACTAAGTTTTCATTGACTAAAGCTTGACTAAACAAAAACAGGACAAAGTTGACTAAATATGATCAAATCTAATTTCAAACAGTACTAAGATTAAATTACAAAACATATCTGATGAAATGCCCACTACTCTGTGAGTTTATCTACAACAGTGGACATGTGCATCATCACTGCCATTTCACTGTGCATCACTCACATTATATATTGTATTCAATAGCATTGTGTGGTGGAAATGATTCGACTTCTTTGTTTCGCTTAGGCAAATTTCACAGCTAGTATTTTACACACACTGAATCTCACTTTTTGTGCATAATAAATGCAGAGGTTACCTTGATTATTGTGTTCATGACAGATCACGCCTCATATTTCATCTCATGCTCCTCTCTGACACTGTCTCCTTAAATGCTGTTTGTTCCTGTAAGGTTTTGTTGTAAATCATACTCTTGGCTCAGAATTCAGTACACGAGTTAATGTGTAACATTATTTTTATAAGCATAAATTTATGGGGTTGAATTTAATATGAATATACTGTACGAGAGAAAACGCATATCCTGAATCTGGAAATGGTGGCAATTTCTTTTGTGTTCTCGAGTTTAAATGCCCCTGCGGTGTGACAAATTAATGTTTTAAAGGCTCTGAATTAATATGAGCTCACAAATACTGCATGCATAATAATTCTATGCAAAAGGCTAATTATAATTTCATGTCTATAATCTACTTGCAGTACATAAATGCACCTGATATGGAAATATGAAGTCAAGCTGCAAAAGAAAGTATAAAGCGGTGTAAAGAGTAAGATCTTCTGGCCAGCGGTGAGAAGCTCTTGTTTGAATCGAGTCTGTATTTAGAGGATAGATGGAATGAGATCAATAGAAGGACAGGAAAGTAGAGTACTAGAGATGAGAGAATAAAGGTGAAGAGAGAGAGAGAGAGAGAGAGAGAGAGAGAGAGAGAGAGAGAGAGAGAGAGAGAGAGAGAGAGAGAGAGAGAGAGAGAGAGAGAGAGAGAGAGAGAGAGAGAGAGAGAGAGAGGGAGAGAGAGAGAGAGAGAGAGAGAGAGAGAGAGAGAGAGAGAGAGAGAGAGAGAGAGAGAGAGAGAGAGAGAGAACTCCCCTGCATGTGATCTTTGACGCGGCACATGAAAGCGCTCGAGTGACACAGACAGCGTTCAGAGATGCTTGTGTTGTGATCAAGACAGCATCTGAGACTCGCTGAACTTCCAGAGCAGCCGTCCTGAGGTGTCACACACACACACACACACACACACATCAGTTCATCTCAGTTTGCAAGCACCGCTTTGATTTGGAGATTGTGTGTGTTCATCCATAAAGCAGTGTTATTATCTTCATGCTCATTATTACTTCTAACGCTGAATCTTTTGGTGACCGAATCCCAGAATCGTCGAGGGGATGCAGTAATGAATGACTTCAAAAAGGGGATGTCGTCAGTGTTCACAGGTGCAGAGATGTATGTTGTGTACATGGTTTGGATGGACACTGATATATGTAGAGCTTCACTTCTCTGTCCTCATGCTGAAGCCCTGTTCAGCACTCACAACAATCCTATAGCCGACTCTCATTTATTATTAAATGATGGAGAAATGTTGTCAGAGACCCTTTTAATGAATGAAGAATTATTTATTCATGAAATCCATTTGGTAATGAAAGTAAAGTCATTTGCAATGCTTTTATGACTGAATTTAATTAGCATCAAAGCTTAATAAGAATTAAAGCGAAACACCATCAAAGTAACATCATGAACTGTAGCATCATTC
The DNA here is from genome assembly GCA_030578275.1 of Meda fulgida. Lineage (NCBI taxonomy): Eukaryota > Metazoa > Chordata > Actinopteri > Cypriniformes > Leuciscidae > Meda > Meda fulgida. The sequence goes on from CM060636.1 coordinate 30,939,682, forward strand.
GTGTGTGTGTGTGTGTGTGTGTGTGTGTGTGAGAGAGAGAGAGAGAGAGAGAGAGAGAGAGAGAGAGAGAGAAAGAAAGAGCACTCTCAAAAATATACCAACCAGCCTTCAAAACTCACACAGCACATAGTAAAAGCTGTCATCCCACTTTATATGTGAGATCTTTAACTACTATGTACTAACATTCAGTGGCAGCTGGTGGGTTTTACAGTAGAGAAGGCACACTAGATAGTAGCAGTCTGGTGATCTTTCATAGTCATGTTCTGTTTAGTTTTATTGCCATGTTCAGTTTAATTTTCCTCTCCGTTTCAACGAGTTCTCATTCATTCATTAGTTGTCATGGTTCCTGATTAGTTCACCTGTTCCTTGTTCCGTTAATGATCTTTCTTTGTGTATTTAAACCCTCAGTTTTTTACGTTAATGTTTATGGCGGTTGTGGTTTTCTCTGTCTTTATTAAAGTTTATTTCTATTGATAATCGTCATCCTGTGCCACGCATCATTCTCATCTGTTTGGCTTACCTATAAAGCTCACTGTGACAGAACGTGAGACCCTCGAAACGAGTAACAAAAACAATAGCAAAAGGGTAAATATGGATATACCTGCTGTTCGTCTGCTTCTACTTGAGTAGGAAGATCACTCCCTCGAGGATCTCACAAGGCACTTGATCTGGCGTGCCTCACCCTCTATCTATGCGACACTCTCCCCCAGTTTCACAGACAAGGCTTAAGTCTAGTCCCAGACTAGCATGCATGTTTGAGCATGTTCCAAGTCTTCTCGGTCATTACTGGTTCAGCCCAGTTTCAAGTCTTCTCGGTCATCACTGGTTCAGCCGAGTTTCAAGTCCTCTTAGTCATCTCTGGTTCAGCCCAGTTCCAAGTCTTCTCGGTCATCACTGGTTCAGCCCAGTTTCAAGTCTTCTTAGTCATCACTGGTTCAGTCCAGTTCCAAGTCTTCTCGGTCATCACTGGTTCAGCCCAGTTCCAAGTCTTCTTAGTCATCGCTGGTTCAGCCCAGTTCCAAGTCTTCTTGGTCATCTCTGGTTCAGCCCAGTTTCAAGTCTTCTTAGTCATCACTGGTTCAGCCCAGTTCCAAGTCTTTTCGGTCATCACTGGTTCAGCCCAGTTCCAAGTCTTCTCGGTCATCACTGGTTCAGCCCAGTTCCAAGTCTTCTCGGTCATCACTGGTTCAGCCCAGTTCCGAGTCTTCTCGGTCATCACTGGTTCAGCCCAGTTTCAAGTCTTCTCGGTCATCACTGGTTCAGCCCAGTTCCGAGTCTTCTCGGTCATCTCTGGTTCAGCCCAGTTTCAAGTCTTCTTAGTCATCACTGGTTCAGCCCAGTTCCGAGTCTTCTCGGTCATCTCTGGTTCAGCCCAGTTTCAAGTCTTCTTAGTCATCACTGGTTCAGCCCAGTTCCGAGTCTTCTCGGTCATCTCTGGTTCAGCCCAGTTTCAAGTCTTCTTAGTCATCACTGGTTCAGCCCAGTTTCAAGTCTTCTCGGTCATCTCTGGTTCAGCCCAGTTTCAAGTCTTCTTAGTCATCACTGGTTCAGCCCAGTTCCAAGTCTTCTTGGTCATCACTGGTTCAGCCCAGTTTCAAGTCTTCTCGGTCATCACTGGTTCGGGCCAGTTTCAAGTCTTCTCGGTCGTCACTGGTTCAGCCCAGTTCCAAGTCTTCTTGGTCATCACTGGTTCGGCCCAGTTTCAAGTCTTCTCTGTCATCACTGGTTCAGCCCAGTTCCAAGTCTTCTCAGTCATCACTGGTTCAGCCCAGTTTCAAGTCTTCTCAGTCATCACTGGTTCAGCCCAGTTCTAAGTCTTCTCAGTCATCACTGGTTAAGCCCAGTTCAAAGTCTCCTTAGTCATCTCTGGTTAAGCCCAGTTCCAAGTTTTCTCGGTCATCACTGGTTAAACCCAGTTCCGAGTCTTCTCAGTGATCACTGGTTCAGCCCAGTTCCAAGCCATTTGATTGCTGTAGCCTATGATGTCCAGCTTAGGTGTAGGGTCTTCTTTCATTATTAATTAACATCATTCATTTGTAGCTGCTGTTCAAATGCCAGGAAAAAATGGTCAGAGATGAGACAAGCTTATGTATATATGTGAAATGAGTCAAATATTGGTAAATGTGGCATCAAGAGCTTGATCTGACCCTGAGAAATTACTTTCATTGTTGTAACTTAATATAGTTTATTCAGCAATATTACATCATATTTTGGCTTGAATAAACCAATGAATTAGATGCCACCACATGAAACATATTTTTAGGTTACTTGACAAAAGAAACGTAATTCTGAAATAGAAGACAAGACATGCCAACTTTACCTTTCCTTCCTTTGGTCATTTTCGAAAGAAAACATTTCTGCTGAAAAAACAAACACTCAATAAATCCAAGTATTGGACTTTATAACTCGGCACAGTATTAGCTGCACCACAGGGAAGCCTTTATGGGTTTTAAGAATGCCTTCACCCAAAGCTGTCAATGAAAAATTTTATTGGTCGACTGTAGGAACAAACACTTCAAAGTTACTTTTGAGATTTATGTTATTGCCCTGTAGGTGCTTGTTGATTTTGTTAGAGGCACTTTTTCTTTGGTGTGTGTGTGTGTGTGTGTTAACTAGGGATGTGCCCGAAGCCAAATACCTTATTTGGAAAGGCACGGATAATGGCTTTAAAATGAATAATGAATTCTACAAAATAATAGGAAAGATATTCGGCAGACACAGTCACTCTTCCTGTTTGCTGGATTACAGCTGAGCCAGGGGTTCATAGCACAATATTTTACATAATCCTCTAAAATCACTACGCCATATTGAGTGTGTGAAGTGAATGAGTGTAAACTCTTATGAATGAAGGGATTTTTGTTCAGAGCTATTGCAAATCAAATATTGCATTGACATCTCTGTGCGTCTCTCAAAAGTCAGAGCCTGCCAGAGTAATATTAATTAAAATACCACATCATACACATTTACAACTATATGTCTATTTAAATTGGCTCTGCTGCACACCCCTAGTGTTAACCCTGCTTAACAATCCAGCATGAATCCCGTGTTGGTCCAGGCTGGTTTATGCTGGTTAGAGCTGGTAAAGTTGCTGGTCTAGTCAAACTGAGCTGGTCCACCAGCACTCCTCCTTCCCATACCAGACCAGCCATGCTGGATTTTTAGCAGAGAAGAGATAGGGAAATAGGGATTACAACCGTAAATGCACTGGATCATCTAACTCTGTGTTGTTGTATTTCTTCAGCTAATGGCAGTGAGCTTCACATCGGTAGTGTGCGTTATGAAGACACTGGGGCTTATACATGCATCGCTAGAAACGAGGTTGGCGTGGATGAAGACATCTCATCTCTGTTTGTGGAAGATTCGGCGCGTAAGACACGTGAGTAATGATATAGAATCTGCTGCAGCAAAGATTGTAATGATTCAGAGACCTATGCAGGTGTATAGGTCCTATGTAATGAGCTATGCAGTAAAAAAAGGTAATATTTAACTTAAATATCTAGTTCAGTCATTAAACTCTAGAGGGCTAATCGGTCCTTTACATGCAATCTGCAAGCAATCACATCATTACTGCATGGCACAAGCTGATTGGTCTCTGCTGATCCCACAGCCAATGAGATTGCTTGCTCAACATTTAAATAGTCTGGTCCAGTGTTTGTTGTAGGCTAGTTCCTCTGAACCCCTCCACCTCCCCTAGCTCCACCTGCCTAGATCTGCTACGAGATTGTCTATTTATGCAGCAGCAGATCTCACATGCTCACAACAGTGTGTCTGTGTATCTGTTAGCAAGTCCAAACTTGCTCTGCATCAGCAGCAATAATAATCATCAGCAGGGTAGCAGATCTAGTCCGCCATCTAGTTGAACAGGTTTTATTCATGTCAAAAAGTTAATAACTCCAACCATCTACCTATATCAATTTATACCAACAAAACTATTTTTATGGGTTTAAAGGGATAGTTCACCCAAAAATGATAACTCTGTCATCATTTAATCACTCTCAAGTTGTTCAAAACCTGAATGAGTTTCTTTCTTCTGTTGAACACAAAATAAGATGTTTTGAAGAATGTTGGTAACCAGACAGTTGACAGTTGACCACATTCTTCAACATATCTTTTTGTTCACAGAAGAATAAACTCAAGTCAAGACAAGTCACCTTAATTTATGCAGCGCTTTATACAATGCAGACTGTTTCAAAGCAGCTTTACAGTGGGAAATGAATGCAACAAAGATTGTTTTGGTTGTACAGCAGATCTAGAAAGAGAGACACTGTCCACCTTAAGTACGTTCTTGATTAATTCATATCCGTTGTAAAATGTATTAGTTATTAACTTAAGGGCCGTTTGCACGACACCGTTTTCAACAGAAAACAGAAAACGTTTATTGCTCGCAAACTTTGAAATAGTTTTTTTGAAAACAAGTTTTGAAAACGATACCATTATAATTTCTTTGTAAATTTTAAAAACGTGAATCTGTGAAAGTGGTGACGTCATGCACATGTGTATTAGCCTATGTTTAGTCTATAGTCCTGCGCGTTTGAATATGTAATTGTGCGCATAGTCCTTTCTTTACAAAGCTACATCGCCAGTAACTTTTCTGGCATGCGTAATACAGCGTTTATTAGTCCTTTCCACGGATCCGTGTGAACAGGAATCATTTTGATCTGTTGAGAGGAAGAAAAAAATTGTCCAATTGTCTCGGAAAAAAGAGACTTTTGTCGTGTCAATGAGACCTTCACAGAGGAGAGTCTAGTTGACACTGTCTCTGCTGACACTTCAGGGATGCGTTGTGGTGGTGTCTAGGCGCAGGTTCACCATCTGATCTGGATACGGCTTGGATCCGGCTGACTACAGTAAACCTCGGGATAAACAGAGCGACCAATACTAGCGTAGATGCCATTCTTCTTATGATGTAACGAGTACACCGGGAGTCCCGGCTGACCCTTTTTATGCAACCTAACAATCATTTAACTGATTTGAATTAGAAATTGATAATATGTGAAGTGTATGCTAGGTTAAAGAGTTTGTTTGCTTCCTTAATGCTAGGAGGTTGAGTAGATGACACATTTTTCATTTTAGGGTGAACTATCCCTTTAAATCAGGCAGAAAAAGCTCTTTGTAATAAAATTTGCAGGTTACCACTTTTTTACAGTGTGATTATAGTCACTCACTAGTATTTTTGTTGTGATGATCTATACTGTATTTGGGGGAATCGTGTTGTTGGCTAAGATGTAGTGGTCAACTCTTGCACACTATCGTATGGGTTGCTGGTTCAGTCATTACTGGGAAGGATTTACAAGTCGGCTCACATGTAATGAAGTCACCAATGTGGGAAGGACAGTTTGTCATTAACAAGGTTTTAATGGTCATACAGCAATAAACATCTTCAGATGTGAATAACCCTGTGGTGTTTTTTCCCATAAGCCAATACTTGTTTCGAAAATTATAGAAATGTTCTGGACTGTTAAATTTACAGTGTTCTATTACAGTGAAATGAAGGTCTATAGATCTGATTATGTCAGTAAATGGGGGATTATTTTACGTCCACATTTGGCCTTAGTGGAGTAATACAATATAACCTTAACCCGACATTATTACTGAAAGAGGTGTAAATCATGGATCAGTGCCTTCCTCCCATGCCTTATTTCTGAATTACATTATTACTTGTCAGTAATATACAGTAAGACATGGAAAACTTGCATCAGCATGATAAAACTAGAAGGAATAAAACTAGTGTTTTGTGTCCATGAGCTACTCAGGACCATTCTCAAAGTGTTATAATAAAATGTCCATCCGTCATATTTTTTTCTGTAACACAATGTCTTTGTTGAATATAAAGGGCCTCATAAAAGACAGGTGACAAGTCCCATACGAAGAGGACAAAGGCTGGTAATTTTAGCATTCAAATAATCTCGAATAAGACCTTTGAATACATCTTTTATATGTTAACCCTCATGTTTGGAGCTGAAAGACCTCAAGGCCAATTTAATATCTCGAAAAATAGACTTAAAATTGAACGACCAGGTTGATATTTCATGGGGTTGTGAAAATAAAGTATAAAATTTCACTTTCATATCATGCCCCAACTGTGTCCAATGGAAATTGACTTTGTGAGTAGTAAATTTGGGGTCTCTGAGACGCATAGAAACATCAGCAAAAGCGATGCAAAATATTTCTGTACTGTTGCTGTACACTGCTGACAGCTGTTTTTTCACACTGTATTTCTGCTGATTTCTAGAATGGATACCAGACACGTTTCTGAAAAGTGCATGTCCAGTGTGTGAGACAAGGCTTTAGTAATTTACATGCTGGGTTTCAGTGAGCTCAGAGGGACATACTAAAGGAATCTCAGAGAAAAAGCACAGGGTAATACAGAAATGAAGTTCATCTAATCCAGCAGCCCATTTCCACCTTCAGGGCCTTTACTACTAGAACTTTAAGAAGTCCAGGGGATCCTATTAATGTGAAATCACTATTATTACAGACAGTCCTGTTCCTCACGTGTCCAGTGTGTTTCTCTGCTGTCCACTAACTCTGCTCTGTGTTTCCTCATGCTGTCCATCTAGTGGCCAACATTCTCTGGAGGGAGGAAGGTAAATAAATGTCTGATTATCTCTCTGATTAATGTCCATTTTATGAAAAAAAAAACATTTTGAGAGACTGTATATGGACTGAATAAGTTTTTACTGAAATGAACAAATCCTGGCATATCTGAAACATGTATTAATGTGCCAGTCGTAACATCACTAAGTTAAGCTACCCAGACAGCAACATAGTGGCGGCCCAGATCCGGGCCACGTCTGGATGTGGGCCAGATCTGTGCCGAAACTATGTTGCTGTTTGGGTAATGAACTATTACTTGGTGAAAGACTAGTTTAATATCATTACTAGGGGTGTAACAATATATCGTGTCACAATATATCGCAATACAAAAATGCAACAATATGTATAGTGGATAGTTCACCCAAAATAAAAATGACTGTGTGTGAAAAAATTCCAGTTTTCAGAGTTTTAGTGTCAGATACTAAACTACTATATATAATGTTGAGTATAATGTATAATAATGGGGAATATTTGTGGTCCTGATAATGCCAGATGTCTGATGTTACCAGTAAAAGTGTCCTACATTATTTTAAATATATCTAGTCAGTGACAGAGATCAAGCATATTCATCTACAATAATTCTGTGTTTTCAGCTTCAGAATCATGAATATTGTTATTCTGGCGTCTCTATTGTCCTGTGCTTTGGGTTTCAGCACCAAGTCCAAACATATTCATTCACACACAATGTAATACCAAATCTAGCATTTTAATCAACAGTATATTTTTTGCTAACCTTTTACCATATGTTTTGTAGTATGGCAATAATATCGTATCATGAGTATATCGTGATATGTATCGAATCGTGACATGAGGGTATCGTTACCATGAAGTGATAAGCTACTCATGATCCCTTAACGATCTTACCACGGTAAAGGGTATTTTACTCTCTCTGTCTGTGTCGTACCTGGCCATAGTGCAGAGAAGAAACACAAATGAGAGCAATTTGAGACTTTTGCTTGACTTCTCATTATAAAAAAAAAACAATAATATTTTGTGCTGTCTCAAACTGAAGTCAGAGATTTCAGTATGAACTCATTCCTCAGATAATTCTCCTGAGCATCTATCCACAATTTACTTTTTATGTCAGCAATTGACTTATTTGGATGAAAACTTGTTTCCGCTACAGAATAAAAAATAAAAAAGGTAATTGTGACTTTTTTATCTCACAATTCAGACTTTTGTATGACTAACGTAGGATTGGGTTTACCCAGAGTTTGGAATGACCCAGGGTTAACTACTTCAAGTGTGGAAAGCCCTAATGTGTCACGTTCATCCAGTATGTGTGACATCCGGCTGATCTCCAGCTCCAGCCATTAAAATACTGAAAGTCAAGTCTTCGGTTCACACAGAACACATTTTCAATGTAAACGTGCACTAGATGTACGTCTTTAAACATCTCGCGCCACTCAAGTTAAAATAAGTTAAACTTTTTTTTTTAAATGCATGTACTGTATAACCTTGCATTTTTTTAGGGCTGTCGATTTAGCACGCTTATTTAACGAATTAGTCATGGGAAAAAGTAATGCCTACAATTATTAACGCATTTAACGCACCCGCCCCAGACCTACTTATTTCATATTACATTTCATTCATGACAAATATGACAACTCACTGCGTGATAAAGCCTATGGAATACAGTTAGAATGACCTTACAATTCAAGATATCAGGCAAAAAGGCCCCTAAATGAGTTTTTGTCTCATATTTATATCATGATTTAGTTGAGCAATTTATATCATATGATATAGTTGTGCTGTTTTTGTCCTGAATAGCATGAGTGCAAATGTGATATTGATTTTATACAAAAGTTAAATAAATAAGAAGTTAATATTATCTTTAGACACAATATCGTCTGCTTTTGTGCGTCTCCAAACAACACAGCTGTGTTTTTATTTTCTGAATGAATCTGCACTTTAAGCGAATCAATCGGGTGAATCAATGATTCAAAGACAGAAGGCCATTTACTTCATTTGCTGAAGGAATCATTGATTTACTCATTTAGACATTTACCGCCACCTACTGGCAGTTTTAGTTTCTTATCTAGAGGATCATGTCATAAAAAAAAAATCATAAATTTTCATACTCTGCATTTTTGCAAAATATCTGATTTGTACAATAGTTTGGGTCTGATTTCAGTGTTTACACTGCCCCACAATGCCTGGGAAATCATACGGATGTCATTTACGACTGCGGCCTGCTAGCACATCATCATTAGCACCACTGTGTCCGAGATGACCGCTAACACTGATCAGCTTACCTGCCACTGTGTGTTTTTTACACCTTCTGCTTTCTGACGACATGGCGACTGTGAGCATCACTCCTCTGACGTGAACACACTCATTAGCAGCTGGTGTTTTCTGCCTGGTGACAGACCTGCAAATGCACTTTTTGGAGTGGTTGCAGGAGATTTTAATAGTCTCTGCTGTCTAACAGTGTGACAGCCAGATTGTTAGGAACGGTTTTCTCAGCCCTGTTTGGTGTTGTTTTCTCTCAGAAGACGAGTAATGGCGTGTGTGATCGATGCACCTGTGTGTTGTTGTAGGGCTCAGTGTGGGGAACATGTTCTACGTCTTCTCCAGTGAAGGGATCATTATACTGCAGCCTGGCAACTGTGAGATTCGCAGACGCATCACACGGACAGAGAGGATTCTGGGTAGTGATGTAAGTCCTGGCCCAACCCCAAAACAACAGGACACAATAAGAAAATGTATTTTGATAAACGCCTGTTTAAAGGAGTAGTTCACTTTAGAATAAATATTTCCTGATAATTTTCTCTCCTCCACGTCATCCAAGATGTTCATGTCTTTCTTTCTTCAGTGAAAAAAAAAAAAAAAATTGAGGAAAACATTTCATTTAGCCGATTTTAACCATTTGTGGTTAAAAGTATATAAATAATTTTGTTATAAAATGGCCGCTGGTTTGTCTAGATAAGACTCTTATTCCTCGGCTGGATCGTGTCGAGACTTTGAAGCTGCACTGAAACTCACATCTGGACCTTCGAGCCGTTGGACCCCATTGAAGTCACTATATGGAGGAAATCCTGGAGTGTTTTCCTCAAAAACCTTCATTTCTTTTCCAATGAAGAAAGAAAGACGTGAACATCTTGGATGACGTGGAGGAGAGTACATCATCAGGACATTATAATTCTGAAGTGAACTACTCCTTTAATGACTAAAATTATTTGCACTGGGACAGTATTTTCACATTCTTCCATCCCCACAATTCTTATTTCTATAATGCAAAAATTTATGTGTCCATATTGTTCCTGCAGGACGAGCTGTGTCCCAGAAGCACAGGCGTCTCTCCACACGAGTGTGTCTGGGCGTCCGCGGTCAGCGTGAGGGAGAAGTACGTGTACGTGACCCAGCCGCTTCAAAACAGACTTCTGCTGATCGACACACAAGCGCAGAAAGTCGTGCAGGTGAGATCCATGTTTCTCAGTCTTGCGTATCTCTAACAACTCACTGCATGATAAAGCCTATAGACTACAAGTATAATGACCCTAAAATTCAAAATATAAGGGCAAAAATCAAGTTTAGCGTCAGTTCTGGCAGGTCACGTTAGTCAAGCTCGCATCAGTGACTCTCAGCTGATCCACGTCTACCTATAGGAATATGACACTATCACTGTATTCATATATAAGCTCCTTCAGTGTAATCAGCAGCTGCCGTGTTTCTCAGGAGCAGATTACCCCCCCTCCCTCCCCAGCTCCACCCGCCTCCAGTCAGGATTACCCTCCTCCCTCCCCAGCTCCACCTGTCTCAGTCAGGACTACCCTCCCCAGCTTTACCTGTCTCCAGTCAGGATTACCCCCCCCCCCCCTCCCTCCCCACCTTTACCTGTCTCCAGTCAGGATTCCCCTCCTCCATCCCAAGCTCCACCTGTCTCCAGTCAGGACTACCCTCCTCCCTCCCCAGCTCCACCTATCTCCAGTCAGGACTACCCTCCTCCCTCCCCAGCTCCACCTGTCTCCAGTCAGAATTATCCTCATCCCTCCCCAGCTCCTCCTGTCTCCAGTCAGGACTACCCTCCCCAGCTTTACCTGTCTCCAGTCAGGATTACCCCCCCCCCCCTCCCTCCCCACCTTTACCTGTCTCCAGTCAGGATTCCCCTCCTCCATCCCAAGCTCCACCTGTCTCCAGTCAGGACTACCCTCCTCCCTCCCCAGCTCCACCTATCTCCAGTCAGGACTACCCTCCTCCCTCCCCAGCTCCACCTGTCTCCAGTCAGAATTATCCTCATCCCTCCCCAGCTCCTCCTGTCTCCAGTCAGGACTACCCTCCCCAGCTTTACCTGTCTCCAGTCAGGATTACCCCCCCCCCCCCTCCCTCCCCACCTTTACCTGTCTCCAGTCAGGATTCCCCTCCTCCATCCCAAGCTCCACCTGTCTCCAGTCAGGACTACCCTCCTCCCTCCCCAGCTCCACCTATCTCCAGTCAGGACTACCCTCCTCCCTCCCCAGCTCCACCTGTCTCCAGTCAGAATTATCCTCATCCCTCCCCAGCTCCACCTGTCTCCAGTCAGAATTATCCTCATCCCTCCCCAGCTCCTCCTGTCTCCAGTCAGGATCACCCTCCCCAGCTCCTCCTGTCTCCAGCCAGGATTACTCCCCCCCCCCCCCAGCTTTACCTGTCTCCAGTCAGGATTACCCCCCTCCCTCCCCAGCTCCACCTGTCTCCAGTCAGGATTACCCCCCCTCCCTCCCCAGCTCCACCTGTCTCAGTCAGGATTACCCCACTCCCTCCCCAGCTCCACCTGTCTCCAGTCAGGATTACCCCCCTCCCTCCCCAGCTCCACCTGTCTCCAGTCAGGATTACCCCCCTCAGGATTAGCAGGATTAGCTCCATATGTCTCCAGTCAGGATTTGACATTCTGATTCCCCTTGAATCAGACTAAATTCTCAAATTATGGTGTTCTTTAGAATCTTGAATTAATTATATCTACATACATTCATGTTGGTTCTGTTCTGTTTACCCTAAGGGGGTTATTGCTGCTCTCCTGCTCTTATCCATGCTAGGCTGCCCAGAACAGAACCATACCGCCAATCCCAACTGTATGCTAATTGTCAATCGTATTTGACGATAGGGGTCCTGACAGAAATGCCCTTGTATTGGTGATGGGAAGTTCAGATAATTTTTCTGACTCTCTCATTCGGTCACTTTCATCAAAATGAACAAATCTTTATTCGAGTCATTTCGTTCATCTAAGTGGCTTTAAATGTTATGCTTTTAACAGCCAAATTCCCCGAAAACATTCCATCTACCCAATCTTGATCATATTTTGAATTAAGAAATCATTATAATGCAGCCAAAGATAATTTACAGGGAACATATTAATTACCTAACAATATTAATTTACCTTCCGAGTCTTTGTTTCACTTGTCATGTGACACGCAATCAACATGAATGACCCAACACTACCCTGTATGAGTTTTTGTCTCATATTTATTTCATGATACAGTTGAGCAATTTATATCTTGTGATACCCAAACAGCAACATAGCGTCGGCCCAGATCTGGTCCACGTTGTACCGGATGTGGCCTGGATCTGGGTATGGTTGTGCTAGAGAGTGCAAATGTGATATTGATTTTAGCTGACATACAGTAAGAACTGCCAAACCTATGTGGATCATTTGATCGTGAACCAATTTGATAAGAAAGGTTTGAGTTCATATTGAGATGTCTGACTTGAATCCATGATTGCAGACTAGTTGTGACGGTATCAAATTTTAATTTCACGGTAATCGATTACGTTTTTATCACAGTATTGAATTAAGTTACAAAACTTTAGTGTTGTCCTCGTAACAAGTGAAATAACTTTTCAGTCCTTATAAAAAAATAACTCTTAAGTTTAAATTACAAAGAAATGTTTAAAGTAAACATGTTTCAAACAGATTAAAGTGCAAAAGCACTATAAAGAATAATAAGAAAGAACCAGAACATTTTCAGTCTATCTTTCTAGGGCATGATTTAGTCCTCATTAAAATGTTTAATAAGTATAAATGTTTGAAAATAAACAGCCTGTTAAGTCTTTAAAGGGACAGTTCACAATAAAATGAAAATTAAGTCTACTCACCCTGGTGTTGTTCTAATGCCGTATGCCTTTCTTTCTTTTATGGACTACAAAAGGAGAATAAAAAAAAAAACAGTTGTAAATTTTAAATCAGTCGATGGAAAAGTATTCTAAAAAATGTATTCTAAAAATTTTAAGTCATTCATAGGAAAGGATTTTTTCACAGTATTTTAAAGTGCCCACGATAACAATACCATGCATGTTCATTATCATGATATATCGTAAGGCTTGTTTTCCTCTGTTTCAGGGGAATCAACTGAGAATTGTATCTAGATTTTCCGTCACATAATGTTTTCTCCTCATATTTTACCTATTTCTCTTATCCAATGCTGCAAAATAAATGAATGTTTTTCTTATATGGATGAAGAATCAATAATACACAGCAACAGAGAACAATGGAAAGCATAAGATGAAAGCGCTTTCAGAGTGTGTCGAGGTCGTGGATGTCACTGGGTTATGGCTAATAATCCTTCTAACATGATCACAGGGGCTCAGCGACCAGTAAACTACGACAACGCCATACGATCCTGACAATCATGCAGCATTTTATGGAAGTGCATGCTAACACTCAGTGCTGCGAATGCTTCTGCTTTTTACATGATAGTGCAACTACTAATGAGATCTCTGTTGGATCTAAACAGAAGTTGTTTCTATTGCAAGTAAATGTAACTTTACATGTTTCAGCTCACACAGTCTCTTTTACATGCAAATCTCATGCAGTGACACCTAATTTCAGTTTCAACATTTGCAGTTTCAGTTAGCGCATCAAAGATGATTTATGTAGCCTCAACAAAAATGAACGAACTTCAGTTTAACATGTTTAAGTGCATGGAAAATTTAGAACAATGAAATTAAGTTGTGATAAAATCTTCAGCATTTGTGTCGCTTTAGCACATTTTAATTGTAAACTGAATAAACTATTACAAGTTTTTTTTTTTTTTTTACTTTATATTTCTAGTTCTCAGGTATTGATTACAGTATTGACTAAGTAATATTTTAATCAAGAGCTTTTTTCTTCATGAATCAAACACTATATGTTTCTCAGCAGGGATGACAGTGATCACATGAGTGTTATTCAGATTACGAGTGCAATTTTCACTTGGTTCAATAACACTTTTAGAGGAAAAGGTTCTCTATGGAATTTTGAAGGGTTTCTATAGAACCCTTCACATCATGAGGTCATTTTATGGATTTAGTTTTAATTCATTTAGTTTTAATTAATGTTTAGTTCGATTTTATGAATTAAATAGCTGTATCACTTGAAACTTTTAAAAGTATTCAAATAAATGTACTTCTTTAAAGCACAACAAAAATGACTATGCAATCATTTAGGACATTTATCCGAATATAGAACCTTTTTGTCAAATAGATTTCTTTAAAATAGAGTCCAGAACCCTAGGTTTCTAAATAGAACCACATTAAACCTTTCTAAGGCCCGGTTTTCTCGAGGGAGAAAAACGAGGGAGACACATTCCCGTTTACACCTGGTGTTTTAATCCGTCTCTTCTGTCCACTTTAACCACTTCTGTCCTGGTTTCTTCAGAGGAGGGTCTATGAGCGGGTAAATGTGTGTTTCAGATCTTTCGAAAGTAATGGAGAAAATAAGCTCACACAATTAACATATAAATACGGAAGAAAAACATACGGAGAGCATCAGCTTTAGTTTCTGCTCTGACAGACGCAAGACCAGCCGAACGCTGTGAGTGTGTGTGTGACCAATGCTGTGAGTGTGTGTTAGACATCAGGAACGCTGTGAGTGTGTCTGTTAGACATCAGGAATGCTGTGAGTGTGTGTAAGACATCAGGAACGCTGTGAGTGTGTGTTAGACATCAGGAATGCTGTGAGTGTGTGTTAGACATCAGGAACGCTGTGAGTGTGTGTGTGACCAACGCTGTGAGTGTGTGTTAGACATCAGGAACGCTGTGAGTGTGTGTGTGTGTGTGTGTGTGTTTGTATGTGCTCTTGTTTTTGTGATTTGTGAGGACACAAATGTGTATAATAACATGGGTATTACACTGGTATTACAACTTGAACGTGATTTATGAGGACATTTCCCGAGTCCTCATATTTCAAATGGCTTTAAAAACATACTAAGCAGTGTTTTATTAAAAATGTAAAAATGCAGAATGTCTCCTGTGATGGGTAGGTTTAAGGATAGGGGCAGAGTGTGTGTGTGTGTGTGTGTGTGTGTGTGTGTGTGTGTGTGTGTGTGTGTGTGTGTGTGTGTGTGTGTGTGTGTGTGTGTGTGTGTGTGTGTGTGTGTGTGTGTGTGTGTGTGTGTGTGTGTGTGTGTTTGTGTGTGCTCTTGTTTTTGTGATTTGTGAGGACACAAATGTGTATAATGACAGGGGTATTACACTGGTATTACAACTTGAACGTGATTTATGAGGACATTTCCTGAGTCCTCATATTTCAAATGGCTTTAAAAACATACTAAGCAGTGTTTTATTAAAAATGTAAAAATGCAGAATGTCTCCTGTGATGGGTAGGTTTAAGGATAGGGGCAGGGTAAGGGGACAAAATATACAGTTTGTCCAGTATAAAAACCATTACGCCTATAGAATGTCCTCACAAATCACAAAAACACAGCTGTGTGTGTGTGTGTGTGTGTGTGTGTGTGTGTGTGTGTGTGTGTGTGTGTGTGTGTGTGTGTGTGTGTGTGTGTGTGTGTGTGTGTGTGTGTGTGTGTGATGGGTAGGTTTAGGGGTAGGGTTAGTGTAAGGGGACAGAATATACAGTTTGTACAGTATAAAAACCATTACGTCTATGGTTTTAGACGTATGCTTTTCTCTCAGCGTTCTTGATTTCTAACACACACTCTCAGATCTTGCGTCTGTCAGAGAATAAACTAAAGCTGATGCTCTTCGTATGTTTTTCTTTCGCATTCACATGTAAATTGCATGAGCGTTTTTCATCCATTAGATCTAAAGATCTGAAAAAGCCGAAAGCAAAGTTAGCCAACGATGGTCGCAAGTTCTGTCGTTATCATCAGTTAAACGAGTCTGTGTTTCCCGAAACTATAGTTCTGATGAACATTCGCAAACAGCATCGCAGAGTTGTGTGTGTGAGCGACAGATCTCCTGCGTTAGAAGCAGTTTCTTGATTGACATGTGACTCAATAAATCCTGATCTTGAGCAAAATAAGCAAGCTGACATTCAGTGCAATCTGTGTCTTTTATTAGAACACATGCAGATGTCATTTACGTCTTTTAGTTTGTCTAGAGATTTAAAGTGTAGTGTTTGAAGAGTGCGCATGTGTGAACGAGCTCGAGTGCGTAAGAACGAGACTATGATTGAATCTGGAAATAAAGCAAAATAACAGAGAAAAATTATAAATATTCCTCAGATGCATGTCTGTAAATTATATCAAAACATCTCGCATTAATTCGATCTCAAACAGATTCATGAACAGTAGTTATTACTCCATAACCTGTGTGACATCATTAACCAGCGCGGTTGAACGACCAACTTGGACAATATGGTTTCGGGAAACAGTCGAGATTTCTTCAGCGATGCGGCGCACTGTGATAGTGAAGCAGCGAGTTACAGCAGTGTACGGGAAACACACACCAGGACAGAAGTGGTTGAAGTGGACAAAAGAGACGGAGTAAAACACCAGGTGTAAACGGGAATGTGTCTCCCTCGTCTACTTGTGCTATAACCAGTTGCAGAGAGGAAGAAGCAGGATCTATGTGCAGCCGCTTTATTAAACAAAAAAACTCAAACTTTAACACACGGGTACTCAGCGACAAGATCAGGAACAGAACAACCAAAACAAGTAACGTTAATAACTGACAAAGAACCAGACAGAACTCAGGGTTTACATGGACAGAACTGAAGGAATTGGCAGAACACAGACAAAGACAGAAATCAAAACAGATTGACAATGTGACAGCTTGTGATCCGATCCACCAAAACACATCTTTATACCAGCTGTAAACAGGGCCATGGAGAGATGTGGTTCTGCTTCAGCTTCATTTGGAGCTTACGTTTATTCTGAAAGTGTTTCTTACTGAAACCACGTCTTTTATTAGGTCACTTGCCAAAATACATTGCAGTGAGTGCTTTATCGCAGCTGCTCTTGACAAGCAAGTGAATGAATTTCCCTCTCTCTCTTGGAATGACAGGCTGTGGAAACAGACGCCATGCCCGTCAAACTCTTCTACGACAAATCTCACGATCAGCTGTGGGTGTTGAGCTGGAGAGACCTGCTGAGGTCCCGCTCTACGCTACAGGTGAGTTTCTGCTTATGTTTCGAGTTCTGTTTCGCCCTGTTAAGATCTTAGAGATCTTAAAGACTCTCGAACAAATTAAAGAGCTCACGCATTCATCACGCCATGATGTTTTTTAGCCTGAGAATTCAATCAGTGGGGTTTGAGAGGCTGTTTATGTGCTAACAGCCTGTATTTTTGAACACAGTCTGTGTTTTTGAATGTTAGGTGTAAATGTGTGACAGTCTTTGTTTGACATACATTTGTGTGCACGCTCATTAATTTCAGTTCCCTGTTAGGTAGACCTCCTGACTAGAACTGTATGCAAATGAGACGCTTTCTACGTTATGTAAAAAAAAGTTTGCCTGGTTCCCACTTTTGCTATTCTCTGCCAGGTTTGATCAGCTCTGTCCTCATGTCAAAGCACACGTATGAGAAACACACAGCCTCAAAGACAGAGCAAATGAAAGCCTTTTTATTTAACAAACAATGTGTATTTCCAGCCCCCATACACATGAATAATTCACGTTTTATTAAATAGTGGGAAAGTCCTCAGGTGTATTTGCTTGTTCAGCATGCCCACAGAGCGCCAGACACACAGAATAATGAAGGCGTTTGCTATGAATCACTCAGAAATGCTAAAGAGCACTTTTAACGGGAAGCTGCATAATCGGCTGCAGGGGATATGGATTCACACCACAAATAAATGGCTTGATAATATTCAACTCATTTTGAATGCGTGCAATTGACCCTGGCATGGGCAATTTGTCGGGCCGGAGGCTGTACTCAGCTTGAGAGGTGAAATATCAAACCCATTTTTTTTTATATGGCTCAGTATTCTTAGTCAAACATCTGAACCTGCTTGTCAGCTCATTAGATTAAACAGATTAGGGCTGAGGAGAGTGAGGGGAAATACAGCTGCACGTGTGCGTTTGGCTCTGATCCTGCTCTCCTCACACTGATTCACAAACCAACAACTCATAGTGTGCATTCATAATCAGCTGCACTGGCCATTTATTAATGAGCCACAAGCAGCATTTTTTTCTAGAGGCATAGTTTCCAAGTGGTTTCAGAATAATCCTTGTGAACTAAGATGCTAAATATCCTATGCCATATTATAAATACAAATATGGCGTGATGAATGGCTTGGTTTTATACCCTTGTGAAATTAAAGTGTGCTTAATTGTATTGAATGTGCACTCATTGTGTACTTTAAATCTTAACAGTAGTTTTAAAAAACTGTACTTGCAGATATTGTCAGGGTTGGGGTGGAGGGATGAGGCGAGGACTCAATTTTACAGAGATGAAGGGCTTTTAATTAGTCAAAAATAAAACAAAAACTACCCCGAGGGTCATTAAACGTTGCATTGTTGCAACGTTGTGTTGAGCTATTTCAATTACTTTTGTTTGATTTGATCATTGCAAACTACTAAAAGTCTGTAATTGTTGTCAGTAAACCTGATTTGCAATGGGGGTTGAATAATTTCGATGACAACTGTATGCATGCTAACAAGCAACTGGTTCAAAGTCAGAATTGGACCCTAAACTAAAGTGTTACCATTTTTCTAATAGATTAATTAATTTGGCAAACAATTTGATTGAATACTGACTAGAGGAGTAACTATGTTTTTAATTAATCTGTTTCAGTATTATACATGATGATTAACTGTAAAGGGAGTTGGGAAAACACCATAAGCATTATTAAACACTCATCATGGGCCTCTAGGACAGTTTTGCACCACTATTTAGAGTAAATTTATATAATGTCTTGTCATTATAAAATAAAATATCAAAGCAAGAATCATTCATTACACAGACTGAAAGCACACTGTGTTAATAGATTATTTCATTTGTGATGTTACAACAGAATATAATATTTATTCTTTTAAGATCTTTGCTCATCCGGTCAGACTTAAGACACTCTACATGATTGTAATATTACTTTCTCTTGTTTCCATTTTTTAAGGTGATCACTTCTGCGAGTGCAGTGGAGCAGCGTCAGATCGTTCATACTCCGTTTGAAAGAGTTGAGGATTTCTACATTCCTCCCACCAACCTCATTATCACCCATGTAAGGTACGAAACGATCGTCACTGCTCAGCGTGCATGACCTCTGTTAGATTTTCAACATAATTCTTCCAAAAATTGGAAGTGAGTAAATGATGGTTGTAATTAACAGGGCAGCACTTAATAAATCACCAGAAAGATCATTAACCTGTCTTTGACAATTGTCATCTTAGGTTTGGCTTTGTCTACTTAAAATGGGAGCCTGCGGTGCATAAAATCGACCTTGAGACCCTCCACCTCGTCAAGACCATCAGTCTGAAGAACTACAGCTGTATTCCAGCCAGCATGGCCTACACTCATTTAAGCGGGTACTATTTTATCGAGTGCCAAATCGAGAACAGTTCCTCTCCTAGCTCGCAGCTTCTCATTGACAGTGTAAGCGACACAGTCATCGGACCCAATCCCAACATCAACGGCCGGCCGTTCATCTCTCCAGACGGGCGTTTCGTCGTCTCTGTGGATAAACGACGTGGCAAACTCCAAGTCCAGACCATCTCCTTCAGCGGTGAGCTGCAGTTAAGCCATGAAGTGGATGTCTCGATTCAACTCGCAGACTTGGAGTTTCAGCCCTCCTTCACGGAGGCCAACCAGTACGTGGTCGTGACCTCTTCGGCTCAGGGCTCGGAGCTGGTTTTCTCGGACCTGGCGACGGGAAGAGAAAAAAACCTTCAGAATGTCAAGGATCCGATTCCAGCCACCAGCTGGCCTTGGGGAGACGCCAATAGGGTGGTGGTCTCCAGCGGGGTGTTTGGACGCTACTTGGTCACGTCGTCGACCGAGTCCCTGTTCGTTCTGGACGGCAAACAGAGCCGGCCTCACTGTGAGGTGTCAGATGTCAAGAGAGGGAACACAGTGGTGTGGGTTGGTGAGGTATGAGTGGCGTACCGCGGGCCGGTTCTGCAGAGGATTGCGTCGGCTGACTGGGCCAAAGCTCGGGAAAACCTTTAAGTGATGCCAATGGACTTGACCCTAGTAGTGAGTTAAACGAACACGGGTTTCTGTATAAGTACACACACATGCACACATATTCAACAAACCTTATAGAACAAGGGAACAAATGAAAACACCCTTCAGTGCAACAGTGAGCTAATTTAATGAGAGATGTAATTTTTGCACTTCCTTGTTAGCAGAAAAAGTGTTAGGCTAGGTGATGACTGAACTATGCACAATGCTTTTCAAAGTGTTTCAGTGTTTTTCTTTTTTCATTGTGTTCACTTGTGATATGCAGTCTCTGCAGGAAATGTGTCCATCAGTGTCACGTCTGTTTATGTCAGTGTAGAAGATTGTGTTGTTTGCATCGTCCCAGTGTTTTCGGCTACACGTTTTAACAGCCTATTGTTTGTTTGTTTTTAACAATTATTAGTGCAACACTTAATAATAAACATGTTAGAGTAACATTTAGCATTTTCCTCTTTGTAAGCATGTGTTGAATCACGTGTTAAATCATTTTAATTTCATTGGTGCAACATCCCCCATGTGACACATGACGGCGTACCGCGGAAGCTATAAAGGATACTCGAAACAAACAGCGACAGCTTCTGATTGGCTGAAGTAAGTCGCTCACATTCAACCCGGACCCGATGTGGGCCGAATCTGGGCGGACACAATGTTGCTGTCTGGGTAGAATCTGATGAAGGGAAACTCCTGACAATAAAGCCTTAGAGGCTGGCATTCTCCTAGTAGAACGGGCCCTTATGACTAGAGACGAAGGATGGTCAAGCACATCGTAAGCTATAGAGCCATAGTAATAGCCTAAACAATCCACTTGCTTATTCTTTATGAACCCTGTCTGGGTGAACCGAAGCATACCAGCTGCTGGTCAGTCTTACGCCACTGGGCAGGGCGGTGGACGTAACACTCAAGTGGCCTAACTGGGCAAACCAAGTTTAGTTTCTCTTGGTCCACCAACTAAAATGGAGGAGGATAAAGGCGTGCAAAACAATTGAGCATGCTACGTTAGTCTACACTTTATACTTGTAACCCGGTCTAGGGTTGACCCTAATGGGGGCAAACTCTAGGCAAGAGGAGTCAACAGAGATCTCCAACCCTTTAAAGAGAGGTATTAGTGAGCAAGAAAGATATCTTGAAAGCAAGGAACTTCTGTGAAACAGATTCAATATTAAACACCCAAAGATGCGTGGTAACCCAGACAGCAACATAGTATCGGCCTAGATCCGGGTCACATCTGGTACATGTGGATTTAACGCATACCAGATGTGGGCCAGATCTGGGCCGACACTATGTTGCTGTCTGGGAAAGGTTTACGTATGGTAAACCTTTAGCATGGAGGGGGATTATCCAGCAGCAAAACAATTCTGAAGGAACTCCAGCACTGAACCAACCAGACAGTTAACTGGGTCCAACTGGTTTTCTCTGGTTTCTCCCAAGATTTTTTTTCTCCATTCTGTCACCCGATGGAGTTTTGGTTCCTCGCCACTGTCGCCTTTGTTGCCTTTGGCTTTGGCTTGTTTAGTTGGGGACATGTAATATTCAACAATATTATTGATCTCCTGCATTGACACCATTATATGAGAACTGAACTGAGCTGGACGATGACATCACTGTTTTCTCCAGGGTGGCTATATATATATATATATATATGTGAACTAAATTAATAACTTTTTTACAACAGAAATTAACCATCACTGAACTTACTTAAGCTAGACTATGACGCTATTTTCTTCTAGATCTGCTGAACAGCCGAAACAAACTCTGTTGCATTATTTTCCTGTTATCACTGTAAAGCTGCTTTTAAACAATCTGTATTGTAAAAAGCGCTGAATAAATAAAGGTGACTTGACTCTGCACCATAAAGTGAAGAGTCAAAAGGCTTAACATTTCCTTGTGGAGTTTAAGATGGTCTCAATGACCTTGGGTGAGGGACCAGAGTTGAGGAGTTGGTTCCCCTCAGTGCCCAAACCCTCAGCTTCCATATTTCTGGCCGGGGGTGATATATTGTGACCCCGGCTTGTGACAGAAGGTCCCTCCTGACGGGAATCTCCCGGGGAGAGCCATCCAGGAGAGACATCAGGTCGGTAAACCAAACTGTTCGGGTCGGCCAACTGGCATACTCTCTCTAAAACTTCCTGGGGTATAGGGATTCGGGAAATGCATACGTAGCCTCGGCAACACCTGCACCATGGCATCCAACCACATCCAGAGAGCGCATCGTCTCCTGAGCAAGCAGCAACCTTCCAGTCTCTCTCTTGAATTCAACATGGAAGTGACTTGAACTGCAATTCATCGACTGGCCACTAGAGACTGGATGCAAAAGAGAGTCAATCCCACAGACCTCCATGTTAAGATGGCCAACTTTACAGCAGGAAAAAAATAAATGTTTACAGTCTGGTACAAAAATAGCTAATTTTGCCCTTCATGACAACTGTGAGGGGGGGGGGGGGGGATTTTTTAACTAAATTATATTATTAAGCCTTAAAATTCTGCATATTTAAGGGCGTGGCCACTTGAGAGACAGGTGGATTGCAGCCAATGTCACTACTAGCCGTTTGTCTGCTGTCTGTTAGCGTCACGTCACCTCAGCTAATCCGCCTCGCTGCCCATTTACGTTTATCCGTGACGCTGCCAAGATGGTGATTCTGCCTGTCCACACTTCCTACAAATCAACTCCAAAAAGACAAGAACAAAGTAACACTGAGAATTTACTGAAGACACAGAAGCTGACACTGTTCGTTTCGGATAGCCTTTATAGATTCGAAATTTAGAGATATTTAGGAATTTAGAGATATATACTAGAGGAAAAAAGTCAACTCAATTCTGACATTTTCTCGCGATAGCGAGTTTAGATTACAAAAAAAGTGTCCGAATTGTGAGATAAAAAATAAAAAAAGGTAATTAGGACTTTATTCTGTGGCGGACACAAGCTTCCATATAATTCTATCCGAACACAAGCCACCCATAGTTCAACTTCAGAGCGATCTTTAGTTTCTACATTTATATATTACATTCAAACACAGTTGCAGAATAGAATGGAGAGTAACAATGAATGTAAAGTATATTTTTGTCAAATAGAGTTAGGCTATGTGTTATTTGTAATAAAAAAACAGCATTTCGTCTGGCTCATCAGATTTCTGGAAGTCAACAGAAAAACATGCTGCACATTCAACACACATGAGTTAAATTAGAGCACTGTTGCACTGAACACACATCAGCACTACTGAGACGACCACAAGCGCAGCTTTAAATCACCCTGTTTGAGACAAAATGGCTAAATTAGCAATTCAGTGTGCTTTCAGGCTCAGTCAGATATGCATGACTACACTATTACTTTAGAAAGCCAGATGGTTAGACCTCACCGAGCATCACATTGGACACAGATATGATCAATTTAAGGCCCAAACAAACCTAATTAAACTCGGTGGGCTAACAATCATTGAATAAATGTGCTCCTCGTATATTAACTGTAGAGTGATTTGAGTTTGTGTCCTTCACAAGCCAGAGTCACAGACATTGTAATGCTCTTGTAAGAGAATAGTTAGAGCAGTGTGTTCATTGTGTGTCCAAATTTATGAGGGAAATGGCTTGAATGAAATACAAGTTTGTCACAAGAGAAATGATCAACATTAAAAGTGGTGAACGTAAAATATGTTTTGTTCAAGACTAAACTAGCTGCACGTTTTATATAATAAACACTGTATTATTATATAAAACATGTGCAGCTAGTTTAGTCTTGAACAAAACATATTTTACGTTCACCACTTTTAATGTTGATCATTTCTCTTGAGACAAAGAAGTGAAGATGTGAAGTGGCTTGTGAAGAAGTCCTGCACATAATATGCCGTTATATTAAAATATCTGCATTTTGTGTGTGTGTGTGTGTGTGTGTGTGTGTGTGTGTTTGTCTGTGTGTGTTCAGTTCTTTTTAGCACTGAAATTCCAGCCTGACTTTTGCCAACGAGGCAGAAATGAAGCATCTTGTGCCTCATTGAGTCACATTTAAGTCCTCCTCCATTTGTCTTCATTACTCTCTATTGTCCCTAGACTGTTTCAGCCTGTTCTTGTCCTCATCATGTACATGTGTTTCTTCAGTGTGTTATAGTCTTCTTCAAGGCCTCAACCTCTGTTTATGTGTGTCATGAAAACCTTTACTAAGAGCCAAGGCTCATGGAGTGTTGCCAATCTGGTCAAGAACCAAAGGCTTTATTTGTTTTGTTGTAATCTTTTTCATTTCGATTATTTATTTATCTGATGTTCAGTTATATAATGAGTATATTCTGGTAATTAAGTGCATTTTTTTTTTTCAATGAATATGGCATTTCCTTATAAAGTTGAGCTGTCACAAGCATCAGATAATAAGAAACTGTTTATGTGGTGTATTTGGTCTGGCTTTTATTGCTTAACTCTGTATGTGTAAGATTTGTTTCTCTCAAAGTACATTTTGTATGGTGAATAAAACCTGGTCCTTAAGTGTGTATGTTAGCACCACTTGTTCTTCAGTTTGATTCACATATAGACATTAAATTCACACTATTACACCAAACACTCTCTCAACATTTACATTTCAATCACGACAAAATGCCAAGGGCCTAAACTCAATGACGAGAAATGATTTATTTTCATGTATGTATTCCTTTATTTGAAATAACCTTTAACAGTCTTTTAGCTGTCTTTGTGCTGGTTAATCTATATCTCTATGCAACACAGTTTTCAGCATTAAGGCAATAACTCTTGAAATGTTGACGTTTTGCAACCCAGTAATTGCTCATTTTATTTTATTTATTTATTGATGATGATTTTATTTCTGTCTCTCTATGTCGTGTAACTGACCACACCAGCAAAGTTCTTGTCTAGTTCTCAGCTTTTCTCGTGGTCAAGCGGCACCATGTTCTGTTCGTGTGTGTGTGTGTGTGTGTGTGTGTGGGTGTGTGTGTGTTGATTTGCTGTAAAATTGTGAAATGTTACACTTTTCGGAAAGATAGTGGCTTTACTTAATTCACAGATGTGCTTCATGGGATGTAGAACAAAGTTGAAATGTCATCATTTTAGTGAACTAAGTATCTGTAACAAACATTAAAACAAATCCAGATTCCTGAGGTCCCGGTACACCCAAGTGATTTATTAGCATTGGTTGTATAGAAACTTTTATTGTATAATGTAATATAGTGTTGCCTGGGATATATATTTCTTCCAGTTTTACAATAAAAGATGAGACCGAACGTTTCGCAGTATTTGGCTTCAACAAATCATGCTTTAACTATGTTCTTTTCTACAATGCTTTACACAGAATTCATCTTTGTCCAACGCTGGTATATGCTGGGACACCAACCAAAAATATCAAGTCTATTTTGTGATTCATTAAAAGGCATGCTGAAATGAGTGATACACCATTTACTCATCCATCTACTGAGTGAACTTACGGTGACGGGTTGAAATATTGTGGCTCTTTAGAGTTTTTAACTTTAACTGTAACTAGAGTTCGAGTCAGGAACAATAATACTAATCATTTAAATTAAAAATATCTAAATAATATCATGTTATATATATATATATTTTATATTGTTTACTTGAGTTCAGTTTTTGGATACTCTACCCACCTCTGAATCCACATATTAAAGGTCAAACTTTTAAGCTAAGATTCAAACTTAAAACTATCAAACAAAACATTGGAACAATGTTTCCCAACAATTGCCCTAAACTGTGAAACGAGTCCAAGGTAATTTCGTTGTAAATCCCACGTGGGCTTCTTTTAGAGGTGGTGTGTTGTAGGGGCGGTCTTTGCGATTCAACGAAACAGTTTGAGGCCCTCCAATGACAAAAAAAAAAAACATATTGTATGCACTGGGACTGCAATTACTTTATTATTTCAGTTATATTTAACAACATAACTCTTAATTGACCGTTCTCAAAGACCCGCCCCCTTTAGTTACTGTTGCCATGTCCGACAAGCCACGCCCCTCTCACGCCGCACCATGTTCTCACGCAGTGAAAAGAGAGGCAATGACAACACACTGAGACAGGACAGACCAGCTTACTTCTGATATGAAACAAAGTCGCAACTTTTAAATCTGGTCCTTTTTTGAAGAAATTTAAACAATAAATACCGTTTTGTGTCTCTTTAATGTGTCTGACAGATCGCTGAGCCTCGTGAACCGATCATCTCTTCCTTCTAATTATTATAGCATCAAATAAACATGAATGAACATAAGAAGAAATGTTGTTTCAACCGTGAAAAGACGTCAGTACACACAGTTTTTCAAGTTCAAGTCCACCAATGGTAATCTACTAACTCTCCTGACTACTTTGTTGGAAAAAATGGCGGATGGCGGATTATGATTGGTCAGATCGCCTGTAAGGCATGATCCAAGCCTAATCTACCAGTAAGGGAAGTTGTAAAATTACCAGTATATGCGCTGTGTGAACGCGGATTGGAGATTATTTAGCACGTGCGAGGTCAAAACGCGCCGCTGACGTAAGAAGTGATTTGGGCCAATCAGAAGCCTTTGACAGAGCAATGGCTCTGAGCCATTCATAAAATTATGACACAGATGATGCGTTTACTCAACACTGTTTACAAATGTCTTCAAATTGGAGTGATACAGAAACTAAATAAAATAAAATAACTAGCCTTCTTCAGAAACAACGCATTAACTTCCGGTTAATGACGTCATCACAGAGTTTACCGGTATTTTGGAGCTGATGTGTGAATGGTCTGTTACCGGTAAAAAGCTAGAGCGCTGTTGCTTGTGTGAACAGCACATTTTTTAATTTACGGATAAAGTCATTCTGGCAATTTTACGGTAACTTACCGGGATCGCTGTGTGAAAGGGGCTACTGTCTTAACAAGTTAGTCATTGAATCATTCACTCAAGCGATTCGTTCAAAATGACTGATTTATTCAGGGACAAAGTAAGTGACTGTCTTTATGAGTGAGTCATTGAATCGTTCAAAGACCAATACGTTCATTCAGTAATGAAACTGAAACTGTAGTTTGAAGATGGATCTACCGTTTGGAACTATTTTCCTTGGCAAAAAAGAACAAAAACAGTCAATATTGTGTCTAAAATGTAAGTCGCCTAATATTAACTACTTGTTTATTGAACTGTTGTATTAAATCAGTATTACATTTGCAATTGTGCTGCTGATATTCGGGAAAACAGCACTCTTGCTTGTGTGATATTGCTTATAAATATTAAAAATAAGAACTTATACTGATATATTTTAGCCCCATCTTGGATTTTTGGGGCCTTTTTGTTCATTTTAGTGGCATTTTTACCCAAGTGTGTGCAAGCAGAGCCCGTTTCTGTTGTGAGGCCCGCTTTGTATTGGACTTTAATTCCTGTGTCATTACACTTAATGATGGAGATCCTTCTGGCTGTGACGATCTGAACATCTTGACTGATGAATGGCTTCTACACCGAGGTCATCATTGATAACCTTCATGAATCTCTCTCCATGGTCCTGGTGGCCAAGTGATAAGACCACATGAAGCCTTCCTTTACTCCAGCTCAACTTAATCTATATGCTTTAGTGTTCTACACTCTCTTCTATCTGTTGCAATTATTCGCAACAACTTGCCAGTGAAAGATGCTGTCAATGGGCCGTCCATCACTGTCACTGCAGGAAGAGTCTCAGACCACCAGAATCACTGCGAATAAATCTATACGAGCTCTTGCTTTTTTCTGCCTAGCTTAGAGAGAGAAGCTATTGATCGTGAGCACAAAGAGTTGATTCGCTGAAAAAGTACACTAAAAAAGGTGAGCGATAGACATCACATAACTCTCAGAATAATTTGCTTTTCAACAAAAAGTCTTAATAAATGCACAAAATGAAAATAAATCCTAATTTCAGTAGTTAAGCACATTGTGAAAAAAAATAATGATATATACTCTATATATTATGGTGTTTGTTGTGCAGCATTTAAACTGATGCATGTGTGACATATTTTGTTTGTAAACAAATGTATTAATGCCTATTTTTAATGTACAAGAATGAGTTATTAATGAATGAAATGCTTTATTATTATTTACGAGACACTTGTCGTCCTCCCTGAAAGACATGCAGGTAAACAGTCTTGTTTTATATTGATTGTTTTATGATATTTATTTCTAATAGTATATTATTTACATATAGGTTTGCACAACTTTTAAAAAATTATTTTACAATTATTTTGTCATTTACGAAGATTTGATATAACAACAGTCTCTCATATTTCTGCTGCTGAAACCAATTAGGCACCTTTTATTATTATTATTAACTCTAATTATAAAAATGAAGACATAAATATATTACTGTTGTAATTTGCAGAATATTTGATCATAAAATAATATTATTTTTATAATTAAGTTACCAATATTTATATCTTAAATTCCTTGAGCTTCTAACGTTTCAAATCTTCTTCCATTTATTTTGGAATACTGCTGAAATTCATTTTCTGTCCACATACATTTTGGTAATTATGCAAATGCATAAATAAAGTGAGTCGCAAACTATTGCACGATTTTTCTATTTTCATTTTCTATTTGATTTAACTAGTTTTTCATCAACTCACAAACTCCCTGCAGTTCCCTTATGAACCCCCAGGGGTTTGCAAACCCTCATTTTGGGAAACCCTGTTCGTTTTAGATCGATTCCTTTACATGTGGATGTTTCTTGAAGGCTAGACGTATCCTTCCTTTGAGAACAGGGAGTTGTATGTCCCTGTGTGAACTGGTTTTATTTGCCATGTCATTTACAGTTGTGAATCATATGTTCTGTGAAAGCACACATCTGCCAGCCTCACGAGACTGTCAGACAGCTTGAGAGAACGAGGACAGTGTCTGAGATGTGTGATCTATCTACAGCTTGAAGATTTCTGCTGGATTCTGTCAGTGATGGATTTATGCAGGGATCTCCTAAACAGTTGTGCAAATGGTTTGTGTTGTGATGAGCTGAGCTGTGAATCTCTGGTAATCAACACTCAGCAATATAAGCAATCAAACAGCATCATACAATCATTTTAATCAAAAATAGCATTTCAAATAACTGATAAAAGCAACAAGGATCAAATTAACCACAATTTATTCATGCTGCCGCAGTGCATGCTGGGATCTAGGACAGTCACATCATATAATCGCTAAGCAAATATACAAGAGATCCTGTTCTGAATGAAGTCAAAATTACTGTAAAAGTATCATAACTAGAAGCAATAATGAAGAGTGTCTATTAAGACTAAAGTTCAAATAGCCTGTCCTGTTGGCAAAATATTTACACTAACTCGCCCACCAAATTACAAAAGAAACCCAATCGAACCCAGTATCAGTGATGGGGCTTATGGATAGGCACAGGAGAGGGCCCAATAAGGCAGCATCCTTTCATGATTTTAATAAATATAATCATTTACATTGAATATGTTGAGTCAGACCCATATGTTGAGTCAACACTTATTTGCAAATAGTATCTGCCACCATTTGCACTATAAGTATAAAAAGCATCAACACCATACAATACACATGTACTTAGTGTGGATAGCATTTGGGATTTACTGTAGATGCACAGCACATTTGACAGTGTAGAGCATGAAAATTGAACAATCCTCCAACAATTTGAACAATCAAGTTTGTTTTATGCTTTTTCCTGGAGAGAAATGGGATCTGCGAGGATTTCTAGTCAGGATTTGATCATACTATTGACTAGGGTACAATTTTCACTATTAACGATCTCTTTACTATGACTTTTGCCTTAAACTAATACTAACAGCTTATTAATAGCTAGTAGGATAGTTGCTTAGTTTAGGTATTGGGTAGGATAAAGGGATGTAGAATATGGTCATGCAGAATAAGGCATTAATATGTGCTTTATAAGTACTAATAAGCATCCAATATCCTAGTGATGTGCATGCTAATAAACAGCTATAGTTCATAGTGAGAATTAGACCCCAAACTAAAGTGTTACCCAGGATTTAGATTGTATCATAGTAATGAGACTGCTCTCATTAGAGTTACAAATTATTTGCTAACATGGTTGTATCTCTCTATTAGTGCTACTGGATCTTAGTGCTGCATTTGATACTATTGACCACAACATTCTTTTGGATTGGCTGGAAAAATACATTGGCATTAGTGGAATTGCACTAGCATGGTTTAAATCATACTTATCTGACTTATCAGTTTATAGCTGTAAATGAAGAGATGTCTTATCGATCACAAGTTCAGTATGGAGTACCTCAAGGCTCAGTACTGGGACCGCTTCTGTTCACTCTATACATACTACCCTTAGGAGATATCATTAGGAAACATGGCACAATTTTTCACTGTTATGCTGATGATACTCAGCTATTTTTTTTTTGCTGACTTATGCAACATACCAAATCACAAAACTAATGTAATGCATAGAATGCATAAATTTACTGACTAGTAATTTTCTACTATTAAATTCTAGACTACTAAATTAAAAAGGTTTTAATTGTTGGACAAATGGCCAAGAATACTGTCTAACACTTGATGGCTGCTCTGTCAAGTCTTCGTCGTCGGTTAGGAACCTGTGTGTGTGTGTGCGTGCGTGCGTGCGTGCGTGTGTGCGTGCGTGCGTGCGTGCGTGTGTGTGTGCTCTTTGATACCAATCTTTCATTTGAAAGTCACGTGTTTAGCATCTGTAAAAACCGCATTCTTTCATCTTAAAAATATATCTAAATTATGACATATGCTTTCAATGAAAATGCGGAACAGTTAGTTCATGCGTTCATGAGCTCAAGGCTAGATTATTGTAATGCTCTACTGGGTGGTTGCCCTGCACGCTTAATAAATAAACTACAGCTGGTCCAAAACGCTGCAGCTCGAGTTCTTACTAGAACCAGGAAATATGACCATATTAGCAGGTTCTGTCAACACTGCATTGGCTACCTATTAAACATCGTATAATTATTAAAATATTGCTGATTACTTACAAAGCACTAAATGGTTTAGCTCCACAGTACTTGAGCGAGCTCTTAACGCATTATAGTCCTTCATGTCTATTGCGATCTCAAAACTCTGGCCAGTTGATAATACCTAGAATATCTAAATCGACTGCTGGCGGTAGATCCTTTTCCTATTAGCACCAAAACTCTGGAACAGTCTTCCTACCATTGTCCGGGAAGCAGACAAACTCTGTCAGTTCAAAGCTAGATTAAAAACACGTCTCTTTATCCCAGCCTACACATAACATATTATCAACTTCTATAATTCAAATCCTTTAAAAAGATTATTAGACTGCATAAATTAGGTCAACAGGAACCAGGAACACTTTACAAAATGGATTTTTTTTTTTAAACAAACTTTGAGTTATGTCAGGACAATCATCCACAGCCTCAAATAAGAGGACTCAGTATAAAACAGCTGATTAGAGAACATGGACGCTGAAAGAAAACATTCAGTGGTTACATTATTATGCTTACAAATGCAAATCTGAACAAATGATAAAGAATAAATAAATGCTCAACAGCAAGTATCATTTTATACATGGTTCAAAACATTTAAATAGACTAGTACATGTATATCATTCAGTATTTTAGTTGATATTACTCTTGACAAAGCTCTGATGGCTGAGAGACGCCAAAGCCTTTAGATATCTTGCTGGAAGAAGATGGTCACTCTCATTTTTGCCTACACTTTTATGAGTACTATGAAACTTCTTTTGTCACATACTGTTTTTCCTCTATATATGTGATATCAAATACAGCCAATGACTGCACTTGCAAGTCGTGGGGAGTTTGATTGTTTCGACTTTTCAGTCGGTGACAATGCTCAGATACAAAGCTTTAGGCGTCCGGTTACACCAGGTAAACAAACCAGGAAGAGAGGGAAACGGGGCGGAGTGCGGCATCGACTAAGAAAACTACTGGAAAGGAAACGTCTACCTCTACCAACGATACTGCTGGCTAATGTCCAGTCCTTAAAGGAATAAGACTGATGAACTTCAAACGTGTGTGGCCTCTTTGCGCGAGTTCAGGAACACTTGTGTGATGGCCTTCACTGAGACGTGGCTGACCGACTCTGACCTGGATTCTACCGTGAACATTGATGGTTATGGGGTTCCGATCCGTTTGGACCGTGACCCAGAGATGACAGGTAAGCGCCACGGCAGGGGTGTTTGTCTGTACATCAATCCGAAGTGGTGCAACGGTGCCACTGTGCGCGAGTGGATTTGTTTACCGGAAATCGAGCTGTTGTCGGTGTCTGTTAGACCATTCTATCTGCCTAGGGAATTCCCCCAAATATTTCTGACAGTAGTGTACATTCACCCAAGAGCAGATATAAAATCCGCTTCTGATGTCATCTTTTCAGTAGCTCAAAAACTACAATCTATTTCTCCTGATGCCCCGTGCTTCTTTCTTGGTGATTTTAATCATGTCAACTGTAAAAAGATGCTGAGCAGTTTTACGCAGTATGTCACCTGTCCCACTCGGGGGAACAGACTATTGGATCTCTGCTATGGCTCTATAAAGGGCGCATATAAGTCTGTTGCAGGTCCTCCTTTAGGTTTTTCTGACCATAATGTGGTGCATCTTTTGCCAACATACAGACCTGAGCTACATAGAGACAAAGCGCAGGCACGTGTGGTACAGGTGTGGAATGAGGAGAGTACTATGGCCCTACAGGGCTGTTTTGACTGCACTGATTGGTCTGTTTTTCATGACTCATCCAACAACATTGATGAACTGACTGATGCAGTATGCAGTTACATCTCTTTCTGTGTGGACAGTGTGATCCCAACTAAGGCTGTTGTTTCCTATCCTAATAATAAGCCCTGGATAGTCTAAATTCAGTGAGTCTGATCTCAGATCTGTGTGGGATGGAATGAAATTAATGACAGGTCTACACAAAGGCTCTAGCACTGTGTCATTAAATGGTTTTGATTGTGATGAGCAGCTAGCAAATGAATTAAATAGTTTTTATATGCGATTTTCTAATAGTGATTTTAGCGGAAAAAATCGGTCACATGGGTGATAATTTGGTCAGTGATTGTATTTTTGATTTTGATATTGATGTAGCTGAGGTCAAATCATTATTTAAACAAACTAATGTTAGGAAAAGTCCTGGCCCTGATAACATCAGTGGTCGAGTCCTTAAGTCTTGTGCTGGTCAGTTAAGTGAGATTTTTAAAGTAATTTTCACTCTATCACTTCAGACGCAAAAAGTCCCTAAAATTTGGAAACACTCTACAATTATTCCTGTAGCTAAGTGTAAGAACCCCAAGGTATTAAATGACTTTGGACCTGTAGCTCTCACCTCGTTGGTGATGAAGAGTTTCAGAAGTTGATGAAGCAGGAGTTACTGAAGCAGGTAGAGGAGCAGTTAGACCCGCTCCACTTTGCTTACAGGGCTAGTAGAGGTGTTGAGGATGCAATACTTACATTGTTAAATTCCCTTTATCAACATCTGGAATCCTCTAAAACTAATGCGAGGCTCCTTTTTATTGACTTTTCCTCAGCATTTAATACTATTCAGCCCTTCTTGTTGGCTGAGAAACTTCAATATCATTTTAACTTGAATTCTATTTTAATTGGCTGGATACTGGATTTTCTGTCCAACAAGTCGCAGTGTGTTAGGGTAAATGGTGTCTTATCCTCAAAAGCCTTTACCTCCACAGGCTCTCCTCAGGGCTGTGTTCTTTCACCGTTGCTTTTTATTCTATACACAAATGACTGTAGGAGTAAGTATGAGAATAGGCACTGTGTGAAATTTGCAGATGATACTGTTATAGTGAGCCTTTTGAATAATGATGAGGATGGGCATGGTCCTGTAGTGGATGATTTTATTGCGTGGTGTGAAAACCTTTATAGGTCTATCAACGTTTCCAAGACAGGATATGATCATCGATTTCCGTAGAGTACAGCACAATGTTTCACAAACTGTTATTCAGAAGATGAATGTTGAGACTGTAGATGAATACAAATATTTAGGAACCATCATTGACAACAAACTATCTTTTGAGAGCAACACAATTGCTGCCTGTAAAAAGTCCCAACAGAGACTTTTCTTCTTGAGGAAGATGAAGTCATTCAGCGTGTGTAGGACTCTAATGACCTTGTTTTATCAGTGTTTTATTCAATCAGTCTTGACATTTGGTATTGTGGTGTGGGACAATGGCCTTTCAATGATTAAGCAAAACTTAGTTAGGCTGGTAAATGTCGCGTCTAAGGTGGTTGGGGTACAGCTACCACAGCTGCAACATATATATGATGATCGGGTTCGTGGTAAGGCTAACCAAATTTTAAATTGCTCTGATCACCCACTTTATGGGAGTTTAATTTGCTCCCCTCGGGTCCCGTTTTAGGCTACCCATGTTACGAACCAGGCGTGCCAGGGATTCTTTTATTCCTGTGGTTATGAGGAACCTGAACTCGCTTAGATGATGTTTTATGATTTTTATTTATTTATTTATTTATGTCGTTATTCATTATGACATACTGATCTGTGTATTGCATTGCTTTTTGTCATTGGTTCTGAGGAAGGATTGTTTCCATTGACTGATGTGTTGGTGTGTGTTTTGTGTTGTGTGTATTATGCTGTTCGCATCTGGTGGTGCTTTTATTCTGTGTTTTTTAGATCCTGCTGCACACTAAATTTCCTTTTTAAGGATAAATAAAGTGGAACTGAACTGAACCAGTGAGTGAGTGGAGGCTGAGATCATTTGCATATTCATAGAACCACGCATACTAAATGAGGCAAGGGTGTCGAGTTACATTCAAGATATTTTAAGGCTTGAAGACATTTGTTAAAGGAAAAACTCGTCAATGGCAGGGAACCGTTGTGTGATGATAAATAATGGAACATCTCATCAATGGCAAGAAAAGAGTTAAATTATTCGACAAAGACAACACAGTCTTTAACGAAGTAAAAAAAAATAAAGTCCTTTGGAAATCAGTTCGAAACATTGCCCGTTATGGAGAATTACTCATTTTACAAAAGCCAAGATCTTTAAATTACAGTAGCACAAACTGGCATGTTCATGTGTAAATTGTTTTATTGTAACGAAAACTTATATCATTAAAAATGTGTGTTATGACTTGATTTTGTATGACTGGCTGTAGGAGTTAAATTAAATTTGAGAAGAAGTCTATTAAATTTACTGATTTCTTTGACAGTCTCTAATTAAGAGCTCATATATGATTGAGCACAATTTCAAACCATGAAGATCGCTGATTGCTTTGAACCAGATACCAGTATAATAATCAGATATCATAATCATCAATGCAATCATCAATAAAATATATATTTCTTTACTCATCTTATATTTGACGACATGAATTAAAAACAGAAGAGATCAAGCATGGAAAACTGGTGGAGAAAACCACACAAAGAGTAAAGGAATGATGTATGCCATGTGCTAATTGTTGCACAGAAAGGATGAATAAGAGTTATCGTTCTAATTTCAGCTGGTGGCATAATAGTGTTGTGAAACTTGCCCCAAATAATTTAAAAAAGAAAGAAATTGAAAAAGTAAGGAACAGCACATGGGTCCAATAGCTGCAAGTGTTGGAGTTCTCCTGAATTATGCTATTTGTTTTTCAATTCTAAAGGCCTTTGAGGCCTGCTTTCAACATATTTCACAAGGTCCCTAAAGACAGAGAGAACGAGCGGGGTGAGAGAAAGGGTGCTGGCGCAGGAGAGATGGAGTAGTTTGGGGGCATCATGTATTCCTAATGGAGCAGGCTTCTATGGGAATTCACTTCCCACAACTCTCAAAAACACCTTTCTCTCGCTCTCTCTCTCTCTCTCTCTCTCTCTCTCGCTCTCTCCTCTCTCTCTCTCTCTCTCTCTCTCTCTCTCTCTCTCTCTCTCGCTCTCTCTCTCACTCTCTATCTCTCTCTCTCTATCTCTCTCTTGCTCTCGCTCTCTCTCTCTCGCTCTCTCCTCTCTCTCTCTCTCGCTCTCGATCTCTCTCTCTCGCTCTCTCCTCTCTCGCTCTCTCCTCTCTCGCTCTCTCTCTCTCTCTCGCTCTGTCTCTCTCGCTCTCTCTCTCGCTCTCTCCTCTCTCTCGCTCTCTCTCTCGCTCTCTCCTCTCTCTCGCTCTCTCTCTCGCTCTCTCCTCTCTCTCGCTCTCTCTCGCTCTCTTTCTCGTTCTCTCTCTCTATCTCGCTCGCTCTCTCTCTCTTGCTCTCTCTCTTTTCTCTTAATATCAACAATTCAATTTCAACTAGTAAAAACTATAATTCTTGATATCTGTAATTGTATTTTCACTAGTAAAATATCACCATTGGCTGCCATTCAAAATCGAATCATTTTAACTAGTAAAAACTGAATTGTTGAAATCAAGAATTAGTAAAGGGGATTTTCTCCACTTTTTTCCCCAAAATGTTGCTTTTTTATGAAACGTACCCACTTTCAAGTGTTGATAAAAAAAATGAATGCACGGTTTTAATACGGATGCATTGATTGAATACGGATTTCACACCCAGAGAACTTAAAAAAAAAAAAGAAAATAAAAAACTGCATTCGAATCTGCTTTGCTTACAAGTGTTAAAAACCACACGTTAGCAAAGCGAATTGCCTGTGCACGTGTGGTATACACTGGAATTTAAAAAAAAATATTTATTCAATGTACTTCAAATAAGCTGAAACAACAGTGTCAAATACAGTTATTCTTGTTCGGGCTGGCTGGCCATACAAATATTCATGTGGTAGTTAGCATTTTTAAAAGGGAAATTACATTATAACACATGAAAATTAACCTTATATTCAAAAAAACGGTGAGATTGCACATGCGCATAACCAGTAAGCAGCAAATCTCGATGGAAGCATGAAACGTCAGAACACCGGCGCGCGCCCCCCTCGTGCCATTTTGTCAAGTCATTAGTGCTTTTTGCTCAAATTACTGTCTCAGTGTTAATTACTATAGTAAATTAAATTTATACTAATTTACATCAGGAATGCTTTTAAAATATGATATAATAAAATAATATATAATATTATCAAATTTATTGTGGGAATGCAGATTTAAAAAATAAAAGTAACTGTTCATTGGGAAAATTAATCGTGATTTGCTACACATTAAGTTTAAAATATTGAGTCCCTGGTTAAATTATCTTGTTAACGCGACAGTAATTGTACTAGAACATTCCTGTTTCCATGTCGACGTATTAAGCGTCACATGACACTTTCTGGGGCTACGTGCCTGTCTTTTACAAAACGTAAATCCATCCATTTCTCCCGAAATACATGAAAGTGAGTCACAGGTGAACAGGGAGAAGACTTTATAGTTGCCTATAGGCTAAAATGTGTGTTTGTTGTGGGGGGAAAATAACATGTCTTAAAATTACTTTTGAAAGGTTTATTATTTCCGCTTATTTAGATATCAGTGTGTTTTTTTCTCAAATTATAAATGGTTCGCTAGTACTTGTGTATTTAAATGCCTGAAAAAGAAAAAAGAAAACATTATTTGGTTGAAAACTGTCTGAACGTGTGATAATAAATGACAACAGCGCTGTGATCACGCGTCAATGATACAGTGCTGTACTGATTATTACAACTCTGATCTGTGGTTTTAGAAGGCAGGTCAAGTCTTTCCAAGTCCCAGGGCTCAAGTCGCGAGTCATTGTTGTCAAAGTCGAGTCGCAAGTCATCTTTGAATATGTCAAGTCGAGTCGCAAGTCATCAAATTTGGGACTCGAGTCCAAGTCAAGTCCAAGTCATGAGACTCGAGTCCACAACCCTGGATTATAGACCAAAAGTCGAATGAACGAGTACTTAACGTTATGTCCTTTCGATTTCGTACAGGTTAGGCCGTTGTTGGCCGGAACACGCTAGCATTCTGCTATTATGTGACGTCATCACATTGGATTTTTAGAACAGATAAGTTAACTTAAAAATGCAATTTTCAGCTGAGTGTATTATCTTAGCCCTCCCTTTTGAATGCATATTTCAAATTACTTGATAAAAAACGACATCCTGAGAATAGTGGATTTCTGGGGGTGAAACCCCATAGACTCCCATTCATTCTGCACTCGCCTGCAGCGCCCCCGCATGGACAGACGCGTTACTGCAGCCAGTCCAGAAACCGGAAGTAACCAGACAGTGCCAATTCTCTTTCTATTAGACATTCTCTGCTTTTACTTTAATAAAAGTTATTCCTTTTTGCATACCACTTTAACATGTCATGTCCTTCTTTGTGGCGGCTTGCGAGCCGGCCGTGACAACAGGTAAAGACCGATGCAGAGGCTTGTTAGTGTAGTAAATAACCATGTCCTCATCACTTTAATTTCACCAGCAAATCCTCAAGAGTCAAGTCAAATTAATTCGTAAAGCGTTTTACAATACACATAGGCCTACCAGTAGTTTCCAAGCGGCTTTACAGAAACTCATAATTTAGTGTCTAAAATGCCTTAGTGCTTTAACTAATGTTAGGGCTGGGAGAATGATGACAATGATATCAGAAATCAAAGTCAAAATCATAGACATATAAAAGTCAGGAGACCTGATTCATGGCCACATGTTAATATGCACGTGCCTCTGGTTCTTCGGGGAGTTGTCGAGTCCAAATGCCTTTCATTTAAGCAGATAATCACTTGTTTTATTTCCGGTCATCGCAGGAGGTTTTGCAGTGGC
Organism: Meda fulgida; assembly: GCA_030578275.1. Taxonomy (NCBI): domain Eukaryota; kingdom Metazoa; phylum Chordata; class Actinopteri; order Cypriniformes; family Leuciscidae; genus Meda; species Meda fulgida. Next base: position 30,978,147 of record CM060636.1, read on the forward strand.
GTCTATGGAAGTAAAATAATGCCTAATGTTTTTGAAACAAAAAGCTTGTTGAATTGCACTACTTAAAAAAAAAATATGCATTGCATTATATGCTTGCATTGTATTTTTAGGACTTGCCTTTTTTATTGGCTCAAATTCGACATGGTTGAATATTTAAGATGTGAATATTTCAATTCAAAACTTTTTAAACACATTTTCATTATTAAAAAATTCAATAATCCATATTCACCTTTCATATTTCACTCCCAAAATATTCAAACTGTTTAAAAATACAACCTATAATATTCAACAGGCAATTTTTTGTCCATTTTATTTCGCTTTACAAATTCGCTTCAACAAAATTCAGTGGTTCAAATGCGACAGTAAATTCAACATTGACATCCAGGAACTGCAGGAAAAGCAGTGGATTACCGAGCGTAATCTCCATCTGCTGTTAGTCGACCTCACCAGCAGGGGGTGCAAGCGCGTGTTGCTGACGAGGACCGAGCAACAGTTAGAGCAAGCCATTCATTCATAAAAACTCATTTATAGAAATATAAGTGTATTTGTTAACTTTATATCGCGGCGATGTGCTTCAATACAAGGGTTTCCCTCAGGATTGCTGGAATATAAAGCACTTAACGTATCTTAATGGACTAATACAGTGATATAAAAGACCAAACTCACACCTTATTGAGAAGGCTGCAGGCTACTATACTGCTGGACTCAGAATATGAACTTAACGCGCAAAGTTTCACGCAGCGTTTTCCTGTGATATACTCAGTGGCATAGTGTGTGTGTGTGTGTGTGTGTGTGTGTTGCTAATACAATGTTAAATCATAAATCAGACGTAGGCTATGTACAATAACATTACGATGTCCAGCAATCGATTTAAATAGTACATTGGGTTTCATCTGTGGTGTTTAATGAGATCTAATATGTTGTTAGTGCCGAGAATTTTTGCCAAGCGTGTCAGAGAGGTTCTGGGTTATAATCTGCACTCGTATAGTTTTTTTCCCTCATCAAAACCGATTCTATTTATCAGTGGCTGTATATCAAGCAGGGACACGTTTGAGTGCAGTTTGTTTTGTGATTTCACCGGAACGAATAGAGAAGAGAGTCTCCGCAACCGATTGAAGCGCGCGTCTGAGTAGCAAACTCATTTATTTGAATACATATCAAAAATATAAAAGGGTGTGCATCATGCCTGACACCTACCACTTTTCTGTAAGTCATTCTCTCCCAATGCTATTGAAGTTAGAAACGTGTGTACCAATGTGTAACTTTACAGACGGTCCCTAAATTTGCGAATGTCCAATGTCAAGCCAACTATGCCAGTATATCACTGGGAAACGCTTAGTGTGAAACTTTGCGCGTAAATTTCATATTCTGAGTCCATCTGCTTGCCTATAGCCATAGTAGCCTACAGCCTTCTCAATAAGGTGCGAGTTTGGTCTTTTAGATCACTGTATTAGTCAAGCTACGTTACGCGTTTTATATGTCCAGCAATCGTGAAGTATTGAGGGAAACCCTAGTACTGCAGCATATATAAAGATATAAAGTTAAGGCTACTAAACAACCAAGAGAAATATGTCTACCTCAAATGTAGGCCTAACATTTGATCTGTACATCAGCATCGGGGGAATAACATTATAATCTCGTTCACGGTAGAGAAAGATATCACAAATACACTTACATTTCTATAAATGAGTTTTTATGAATGAATGTCTTGCTCTAACTGTTGCTCGGTCCTCGTCAACAACACGCGTTTGCACCCCCTGCTGGTGAGGAAGACTAACAGCAGATGGAGATTATGCTCGGTAATCTACTGCTTTTCCTGCAGTTCCTGGACGTCAATGTTGAATTTACTGTCGAATTTGAACCACTGAATTTGTGGAAGCGAATTTGTAAAGCGAAATAAAATGGACCAAAAATTGCCTGTTGAATATTATAGGTTGTATTTTTAAAAAGTTTGAATACTTTGGGAGTGAAATATGAAAGGTGAATATGGATTATTGAATTTTTAAAAATGAAAATGTGTTTGAAAAGTTTTGAATTAAATATTCAACCATGTCAAATATGAGCCAATAAAAAATGCAAGTCCTAAAAATACAATGCATTAAAATGCAAGCATAGTTAATGCAATGCCTATTTTTCAAGTAGTGCAATTCAACAGGCTTTTTGTTTCAAAAACATTTGGCATTATTTTACTTCCATAGGCGTCGTGCATAACATCACATGGGAAGTGTAAGAGAGATATAAATGAAAGAAATGTCTCTGTGAAACATGCTCAAGTCATGCTTGAGTTTGGGTTTGTCAGCTTGTTTTTCTGGACTCGAACTTGAACTGACAAAACAAAACTGAGGCCAGTTAGTGTGTGTCCACACCAGACAAAGCAATCGCTCCAAATCCATTTTTCTGGAGAGGAAATGTAATGAGTAGCAGTGTATCGATCCCCTCGTGTCACGATTCGATACATATCACGATACTGAACTCACAATACCATATTACTGTGATACTACAAGACATATGATAAAAGATTGACAAAAAATGCTAAATTTGGTTTTACATTGTGTGTGTGAATGATGGACCCAAAGCACAGGACAATAGAGACGCCAGAATAACAATATTCATGATTCTGAAGCTGAAAATACAGAATTATTGTAGATGAATATGCTTGATCTCTGTCACTGACTAGATATATTTATAATAATGTGGGACACTTTTACTGGTAACATCAGACATCTGGCATTATCAGGACCACAAATATTCCCCCATTATTATACATTATACTCAACATTATATATCTACACATTATGGTCTTTCAGGTTTGTCACATCATTTTGAAAATGGGTTTTATTAAAGTATATCTAAATAAAAAAGGTTGTAAATTGTCGGAGGTGTTGCGGTAATGAGAGAGATTAAACAAAAAAAAATGTTAATTTAAAAATAAATATTATTTCAGATTTCTAAGTAACTGTGCATGACTGTTAATAATCCATTTTTAAAAATGAGAACTTGTTTTGGAAATTATGCTCAAAAAGGTCTTAAATTGTAAGTAAATGTTTTTAATGTTCACAAATTCTCCAGACTTTGTTTCTAATGTCTGAATTTTTTTGGTTGTTAATTCAAGCATTTTTTAATTTTCATGTTTGAAATTTTTAAAACCAAGCTTTCGTGAGAATCACCCATATAGCAGTTATAGTAGTATAGTAGTATCTGACACTAAAACTCTGAAAACGTGAATTTTTTCACACAGTATTTTTTTTATTATGGGTGAACTATCCACTATACATATTGTTGCATTTTGTATGGTGATATATTGTGACAGGATATATTGTTACACCCCTAGTAATGAGAAATGTGTAAAACAGATTCCCAGTTGAACTGGAAACTGAGCTGCTTGCATTTTGATTGTATTATAGTTATTTATAGTTTAAAAAGTTTTCAAAAGCACTTAAAAATGACGGTTACTGTTTCCCTCATCATTTCGTCACAATTATCTTGTTATAATTTGCCTAGACAGAAGCTAATGTGACACTTTAGTATGACATTAAAATGTATTTATTTTTTACAACTGACATGTATGTATAAGCTTAAAGCAAAGTGCTTGTGTCTCATTTTAGCATTTCATTGAGTCAAGGGCTTCTTTTATTTATTATTACTGCATCTGCAGTCACTCACAGCACAGTTATGGATGAATTGTGTTGGTGCTCTTGTTATTCTAGCAGAAAAATCTAGAAGATTGTGTGAATATTATCCGTCTTGCCAGACTGAGGTAAAAATGTGTCTGAATTCGCCCCAATGTTCTTCGCTCGAGGAAAACTGATATTTAGAGATAATTGTTGATGCATTTTTGAGATATTTTGCTGAATTGCTGAATTGCTGCAGAAGCCAGTGGAGATAGATGTAATAAGGTATTGATTTTCAGATTTGAAGATGGGGAGGGAGGTTATAACATAATAAGATAAAAACTATTTGATGAAGAGCTGGAAAAAAAATACACACTAGCACAAAGACAGATTTATGTTTGATTTCTCACTATATATTTTTTTATTATTTTATTGGATGTCCTTCCTTGACCCTTCTAAGGTTACATGTTTATGTGCTCACAATAGCTGGAAATCTCAGTTACACTACAAACTTCAATTTATAGTTGGCAGTTTTCACTTCTTTTCCTTTGCTGAGAAAGAAGTGAATAATTTCAGACTTCACAATCAAACTCACGGATCTTCAGTGAAGACATCTTCAGTTTACACTGACGTCTGCTAGAAACCTTGGCATCGGTCTCACACAAAGCTATTCTGACAGGCACAACATCTCTTTTTTCATATTTTTTACTAGTGTTTGCAGGACACTATAGTTCATTTATGTAAGTGAGCAGAGCAAAATAAAGTAAACTGTTACTGTGTTTACAGTGACTACCGGTAAAATTTATAAAAACATATTAAAAATGATTCTGACACTTTGAGCTGATCATGTTTTCTTCAGTGTTTTTCTGTAACTGCTAATGCTCTTTTACACACAGACTGATCAACATGAAGCATTGCTTGGTCACTGGTGGAGCTAAACTGGTATTATCTAATTGTGTAGTTAAATTTACCAGCTGACAGATATTCATCATAATTCATGTGAGAGTCTAACAGAAGGACGGACAAAACCAGTGAAATATCAACTATCAAATATCAATATCAAATATCAAATATCGAGTTCTAAATATGATAAAGTGATAATGTGAGAAATATTGAAGGGGTGTGAATAAATTTTGGTTTATTTATTATATGTCCTAATTTAACTAAGGCCAAATCCTGGCTTAATCTAAGCCCTGTCTGTGAAACCGGGCCATACATTTTAAGTCGATGCATGAATCCCGCTCAGGCTACGATGAGACGTTTAAATGCAAAGCCGTGCTAACACACATAACCCTTTATCAAACTTGCAGTTTTCATACTGCACGCACTCAAGGACAGCATTATGTATTATGTTTTAGAGGATGTGCCCATTGATAATCTGGAAGTGTTGATATAGATGAGTGAGGCAGGATTCTGCAGCAAGAACACGGTATGCTATCTTTACTATTCATGTATTATCATCAGCATCTTTCCATATATTACCCATAACTTGTCTGATTTAGCATTGCTATTACAGCAACTACCACAGCCTGTAATGTTCATCCCCAAATCAGAGGAAATAAAAGTAATAAACCTGTCACTGTGCAGCTATGGCAAAAGCAATAACCTCTCGAAAACAGGGAAACAGGTGCTAGACCATCTGCGTACTCTTTGACAGCCACCCTTATTTAGAGAGATTTTAATGTAAAATGTTGTGAATGTTGTGCTGACAAGTTTAGATGTAACAGAAGATAGTAAAAAGGTTATTGTTTTTTTTGTATTTTACATAACTAATCATTTGAAGTCAGCTTAAACCCTCATGGTTTATGTCTCACATTTCATACTTATCGGGGGTCCCACAGGGTTCAGTGTTTGGTCCTATTCACTTCTCCATTTATAGCTGATCACTCAAAATGTTTGCATTTTCACTGTCCAAATTGGATTTCTTCATACGTCAAAAACTATGGAAAACATCCTCAATAATGTTCTTCTTAAACAATTTAAATATTAGAAAGTCATACAGTTGTTTTCATAACTAGCGTCACAGTGCCACGTCCTCAAAGCATGATAATATCATGTATGTTAATGTGAGCTTCAATGTCTGTCACCTTCAACCAACAACTTAAAAAAGGAAGGTTCAATTCAAAGGAATCAAAACAACAGAAGAAAAATCACAAAACAAATGTTTTAGTGTTGCATTGCTAATAAAGACCACACTGTCTGTCTCACGTCATTAGCCGCGTTTCCATTACCCTGCAAATGGCACAAATTGAAAAATAAATCGACAGCGCATTAATTTTAAAAGACGAACAGAGAACCGCAATCAAGGCATTTGACGATCGTAAAGATGTGTTTGCCGTCCTTCCTTGCCGTTTGCTTGCTCTGATTGGTTGTAGGTCTATCCAATTGAGTTTTTTTTTTCCTGGTTCGATTAAGACACGCCTCATAATCAAAGCCCTATGGAGCAGCATCAGAATCTGACTAGAATATGAGTATGACAACGTCAGGCTAGTGGTTTTCAGGCAATTCAAAGAATATTTTCGCAAAACTGCAACAATTTTTTTTTTTTTCGTAGATGATGCGGTGTGTTTGGACAGAAGACGAGACAGAGTTCTTTATTAAACTCATAAAAGACAAAATAATTTCAGGAATACTGGATTCTAAACCTAAGAGAAATGCCACAATCAAGATCTTGAAGCAGAAATGAGGAGAAACACCAGAAACTCCTCATACGAGCCGCTCTCAGTATAAGAGGCTTTCCCTGCTATTAATGACTGGAAAACATGTCTACGTCTCCTATTAAATATCATTTCTAGTGCAGTGGCTGGGATATATGTAAACCTATACTAACATCCATTGCCATGATTGTTGGAATGACTTAGCACGAATGGTCACCGTGATTTTGCCAAGTAAGACATGTTCTTGGATCAACATATTTTGTTGATCCTGGATCAACATTCCTGTCCCAAAAATGTATTCTTTACCCAATCCCTACCCCTAAATCTAACCCTACCCATAACTTTTCCCTAAAATCAGAGGGTAATGATAGGTGAATAACACTGATGTTTAAGTACCTCCCCCTGGTTCTAAGCCTAAACCTGACATAAACTGTAAACTTGTCCCTCAAATCTGATTGGTTGATTGGAAAGTTGATCCAGGATCAACAAAGATGTTGATCCAGGAACATGTGGTACTTGGTGAAATCACGTTCACCTATCACGAATCGCAAGAGAAAAAAATTAAGTTTCAGTCGCATCACATCAGTTAATGGAAACGTCATCATTTCGCAATAGTTTTTTATCGACATTTAGAAAATATCACAAACGTTTTGTGCAAATCTGTAATGTAAACGCTGCTGCTGATTCTCCACTGTGTTTCATTCATCTATATCTGAAACCTCAGAGAAAAGCTTTGCATTATCAAGCCTGTCCCTTTAAATATATTCCACATCTCAAAATCTCAGCCATCATCCCAGACATCCAGCTCTTCTGTGTGGGCATCTGATACAGTGTTGTGTCTGAAGTCCTTATTGCACTTTAGACCAGCTGCAAGTGAATGGCAAAATAAAATGTTGTCCCACAGCACAAGCAATACTCTGACCCACGTTACCTTCAATCCGAGATCAAGCACCCACACTAGTCCTGAGAGGCTTATGCACTGAAACTCCCTTATGTTTCCACAGACTCACTCGACATCTGTCCATCCTCAACCCTCATACACAGAACATGTTCCCCAGACACAGATCACAAACTCTGGCTCGTCAGCCATCGCTACGTAAAGTCCTAATCACGCCTCTTGAAGTGTGTAATTTAGTACTGATGATTTTTAAACAGGGTTCCCCATACACTTCTGTCTGTCTATTGGTGAGAAGCAATACGTCTTTTTAAAATGTAGTGTAAAAATTGTATCAGTCTGTTTTTGTAAAGTCTGGTTAACAGATCTATAGACAATCTGATAGTAGCTTGGCTTTTCCCAGCATGCATGTTTAATTTAAGATCGGTTGTGGCCATTTGTAACTTGAAGGTGCAAGGATACAAACAGCCCGTTAGGATGTTTGATATTAAAAACTGTTTTTTAATTTTTTTACGGTCACAAAGTAAATTTAAAATCAAATGTAGTACGTATTTCACCGTTTGTGTCTAATAACATCTGTATTATAAATAATAATAATCTGAATTAAAAACACCTCCGTTTCACGCCTAGGGGTAGGGTGTCCCGATTCTTGTTGTGATCGAGGGGTAGGGCTAAAAAAGCCCCAGAATCCTGTAAAAACTTGTCGCTTCCGTAATGTCAGAGCCATCATCGACGACTGATGACGTATCGGGTTCATGAAGGGTTGTTCCATTTTGTAGGGTAATATTTCAACCCCTTGGCCCTTGTAACTCTGTTTTAAGAGCCAAGGGGTACACTCGAAAACAAGGGGTGGGGGCAAGGGGTGAATTGGGATTGAGCCTAAGTCTCATAAGTACAAGTATAAATTGTTGACGTAAAGGCATATGCCTGATGTGCCTGTTCAAGTTCTCATATGTCAAGGGGATGTGTGTTTGTGGTACTGTGTCGTTATCTGGTAGTCTGAAAAATCTACACAGTTTGTTAAACTCGTCGTAAGTGAACCCAGAGCAGTATCGGAAGTAGTTATGGACACTGCTGTTATTTATCACCTCGGCTTTTAGTGGGTAAGGAGTCTGACAAGTTCGTATTTTCGCCCTTAGAAAGTCTTTTTCTTTTTCTTTTTGAGCAAGAAGAGTCTTCAGTCATTCCATTTCCTCCTTTTTTTCTTTCATCTGGGGTTGGTCACCTGTCCACTCTGTAAACATAAGAATGAAATGATTAAAACTAGTGTTTTATTAACACAGGACATAAACAAAATGTAAATAGCTCTAAATTCTTTCTTGTGTGTGTAGCTCCCATTATTGGACAACACTTTGCCAAGATCCTCTCCATCAAACCCTACTGATGATTTTCCAGTATTCCCTTTGCCACCACAGCCAAGCACTTTCTGCATGGCCCTAACAAAAGATCAGATGAAATGCTATAATGCCATGATGGTCTCAAGGTCTGAATCTGAGGCACTGGAGAAACAAACCAGACAACAGAGCATCAACAACATCTGGCATTGGGTCCACTCTCCTCATCTTACTTCATCCTCTTTCAAGAGAGGAAAGCAGACTACGAGCAGCTTGCCACCAGCATGCTGAGGAATAAGACACTGCAAACCTCAGCGATGAGGAGAGGCCTGGAGCTTGAGCCAGTTGCTGCAGCCCAATACACAGAGGTCACAGGAAATCAAGTGTATGTGTGGCTTTGTCGTCAATCGTCATTTAGGTACATCTCCTGATAGGAAAGTCCTTCAGCGTGGCTGTGACAAAAGCTATGGACTTTAGAAAGAAAGTGCCCAGACCAGTACAGCTACACAGGTTGTAAATACCTCCAAAAGCACAGTGGTGACAACATACAGTCTCAAACGTAATCATGAGTACTATTACCAAGTTAGAGGACAAATGGGAATATGCCAGGGTGTGACTGTTTTGTGAAATGTGACAATGACTACCATCTGGAACGCATTCAATTCGATGTAGAAATGTGGGAAAATGTTTTAATCTAAACTAGACTGTTTTTTTTAGCATTTCCTAGCAGCCTTGTGCAGTTAGACATAACTAACAAAAAACAATACACATACCCATTTCAGTGACCAGAATGCTCTCTGAAGCAGTAGTACTCATGAAGTCCTGTAGTACCCGTCTTGTAGATCACACCCGACACTGTTAATATGATATACAATTGATAATTCTAAAATAATATGCTTAGCAGGCTATACAACATCTGATGTGAATGTAATTTGTAATGTCATATGTACAAAATAAAAAAATATTGCAATATTGTTATTATTTGGTTTTTCTTTATATGAATGGCCAAAAAAAAGACCCGTCACAACATTGACCAATATAAAAGAATCACCTGATGTTTTCAGTATTATCTGGCATCATGTCAACTCGTAGTCTTTTCCTTGGTGGCACTGACAATGGTAGCAACTTTGGCAGACGTCTCCAGGTGTAACGTTTGTAACAGGTGTCAATGAAGTGCTGGATTTAAATGATAGAGGAATGGACACATCCTAAATTACGTCTTAAGTATCTACAGTACAGACAAAAAAGAAATGTCAGGCAAAACTACTTTAGGCTAACTGTTAACTACCGTAGTTACGTTGAGCTTTTAACAATACATTTATCCGGTGATGACAAATTGTAAAACATGTTCAAAATAAAACAAAGACTGTGCTACACAGTTACAAATGTGCAGTGAGTATAATTTAGTTAACATTACCTTTGAACACACGTAGATGTGTTTGGCAGTGGAATGATTTCTCAGTTTGTCCAAACTCAGTTGCTGGTGAGGCCGTCCACACAAACGTATCCATTTCATACACTTCTCCAAGTTATTGACAGGTTTAGGGAACGGGTGAAATTGTACATTGCCCAACCTTTCTGGGTACCTGCTGTCTGCGCTTCAAGTCCCATACGAGCACCGTTTCACCACTTTCTAAGTTAATCGCTGACGCTAGTCTACTACGCCTGGTTTGTTTGTTGGACAAAATGGCGGATAGTCACGGGGGCATATAATGTCGGCGCTATGATTGGCCAGACCGCCTGTCATTCAAACTCCCTGCGAAGGGTCAGTTGTGCTGGGTGCAAGATAGGCCAGAGTCTGAACGCTTCAATGAAGGATTCATTCCCTCTAAAGCACTCTATTTTGATGGTCTACTTTAAAAATTACACTAACTATAACTAACTAAATGTCAACTCACTATCATTAGAGTATTAGTAGACTGTCAGCTTAATATCGGCTAACACTTTATTTTGATGCTCCCCGATCCCTAATATTCTACTAATACTGAACTAATACTCTAATGAGAGTTTGTTGACATGTAGTTGAAAACTTACTTATAGTTAGTAGAATCTCTAAAGTGGAGCATTGAAATAAAGTGTACCCATATAAGACCCTCCTTTCCGTGAGCTTGCCCTGCTCTGATTGGTCAGATGGCCCAGTCTGTTGTGATTGGTCTACAGCTCACAGTGCGTGTCAGAAACCTAACTCCATTAGCATGTCTGAATTTCAGCTCCGGATATTCCTCAGCTCTTGATACACAGTGATACGAACCGTAACAACAGCGTGGGTTTTACCGTATCAATCTCATCAAAGTGGATTTGCTTTGTCAGCAGAAAACAGCGACTTCTCGACATCACAAAACCAAACTCTTCCAGTCTCAGATACAACCACAGTGTTTGAGGGCGGAGCTAAGAGCCAGTTCAGCCAGTAAAGATCATAAGCTGGCATTATGCAAATTTGTTACAAACCTACAAGCAGGAAGTGAGACTGGAATTGCTGACGACTTATTTCAGTTCAGAATCGCTTCTTTTAATTGCACTTTTATCTTTGAAACTCTGAAGACCTTTTACATTCACAAACAGATTTATTACACACTACATGAAAGGGAATATTGGAAAAAGCATGTTGGGGCACTTTAAAACACCAGGAAAGCATTGGACATTAGACTTTGTTTTGATCATTGTAGATGAGAAGCACATTAGTGTCGCTCAGAAGAATAAAAGACAATTCAGAGAGGAGGAGGAGGTGATTAAAAGTGCTTCTCTAACACACGGGTATCACATCTTCAGCTGTAATGACACCTACATTGTGTGTTTCTCACGCTAACACACACAAACAGCCACCTCCTATAAAAGTCTTAGTGAATATTCAACATCAAGACAAGTCTTTACACTCCTAGCTAACTCGCTTCAGTTCACAGCTGTGCTGTTGAAAACACTTTTCAGTATCTTTCCCTTCTGAAATACATTTTAAAACATTGTTAAAAGTACTGTGTCAGTAAAGATCAGCCAGTGTCTCCAGGAGTCAAACATATTCACGTGACCAAAGACAGATTGTCAAAGGACACAATCTCCAAACCAAAAGTAGAACTCGGATAATGTTCTTAAAGGAGAAGTTCACTTCAGAATTAAAATTTCCTGATCATTTACTCTCCTCCACGTCATCCAAGATATTAATGTCTTTCTTTCTTCAGTGAAAAAGAAATGAAGGTTTTTGAGGAAAACACTCCAGGATTTCCTCCATATAGTGTCTTCAATGGGGTCCAACGGCTCGAAGGTCCAGATGTGAGTTTCAGTGCAGCTTCAAAGTCTCGACACGATCCAGCCGAGGAATACGAGTCTCATCTAGACAAACCAGCGCCATTTATAACACAATACACATTTATATACTTTAACCACTAATGCTGGTCTTGCACTCGCTGTGATGCGACACATATTACGTCATCAGGGTGAAAAGTCAAGCGTGACGTAGGCGGAAGAACCGACCCAGTGTTTACAAGCCAACGTGCAGAGACTGAGTCAAATGCCACTTATAAAAAAAATAAAAGATAAATAAACGATGTCGGACGATTTTGAAGTTGGAGCAGAAAAAGAAATGGAGTTTTTTGCCCTATTCTACATTTCTGCCTATGTCCGGTTACCGCTTGACCTTTCCAACGTGATTATGTAATGCGTGAAGTTGTGGATGTGCAAGACGAGCATTTGTGGTTAAAAAGTATATAATTTTTTTTTTATATATAAATAAAATGTCCGCTGGTTTGTCTAGATGAGACTCGTATTCCTCGGCTGGATCGTGTCGAGACTTTGAAGCTGCACTGAAACTCACATCTGGACCTTCGACCCGTTGGACCCCATTGAAGACACTATATGGAGGAAACCCTGGAGCGTTTTCCTCAAAAACCTTCATTTCTTTTCCAATGAAGAAAGAAAGACATGAACATCTTGGATGACGTGGAGGAGAGTAAATGACCAGGACATTTTAATCCTAAAGTGAACTATTCCTTTAAAGCACCAGTCAACATAAATGGTTCGTACATCACATGACTTTATGTGAAGAAACACGAGAGTAAGGGCACTTTCGTTCACATGAACGCTCCCTGTCAAAGCACATCGGAATAATTTCGCTATTATCACCTTCGTGTCAGGTTGGTGAAAGCAGCTGTTTGTATGTTAGCTCTTTTCAACGTTTGTTCATTTCACCCATTACCACCTTCCTTTCTGTTACAATCATTCTGTCTGGATCTGTTCCTGATAGAAGCCCTTAATGCTCTGTGCAGAACTTTGTTTTTTATATGATGTGCTCAGACCTACAAGATGAAAGAGCATGCTTTCGTGTTCCCAAACTTCACTCTTCGACCCCTTGCCGTGAGGTTGAAGCCATCGGAGCTTGCGACTCTCCTTGAGGTGGCTCTGACATCCAGCTTTTATTTCGTTGTACCTTTATCTTTCTCGTCTGCCTTTTAACGGGATGTAGCAATCCTTTAACGCTTCTCTTCATCCACAAAGTGACCCAGTCGACCTACTTTCTTTTCTTCTAACTCTGTGCTGCTCTCTCTTTCCACTCTCTCCACCTTTTGTTTTTGCTCTTTTTTTATTTTTGTCTGTCCACTATGAGTCACCTTTTAAGGTTTTGACCCTGAATGGATATGGCTTAGTGCACAGCCCACCCTTCCTTTGTCACTGAGTCCCCAATCGGTCAGAAACGCGTGCTGAAGCATGAATGAGGAAATGTCAGATAAAAATGGGTCGCACAGCAAATTTCTGTATTACAGGTTTAAATAACTACCATATTTATATCCATTATGTCTAAGAAATGTAAAAAGGGGTCTTCGTACAACAGTATTGTGCATTGTGTTGTGCAGCTGTCACACGAAGGCTGTGTTCACACTTGGAAGGTTTGGTTTGATTTAAACAAACTTTGGAGCGATTGCTCTGTTAGTGCAGTTCATTTAAATAAGTGTGAATGCTACCATCTGAAACAAGAGAACCAAAACCTGCATTTTCAAAGGGGTCTAGGTCCACTTTCAAACAATCTCTGGTGCAATTCGGCTTAAATATGAATGCAACGTGGACCAAACACATCTAAATCAGTGATCACCAACATTTTCAAGCCCAAGATCCCTGACCTCTGCCTTTATGAAAGCGAAGATCTACCTTTGGATTTTTTGGAAAATTGGCCAATTCTGACACCAGCTACTATTTTTTCTTCTTCTTCTTTGTTTAAGCAAATGTATTTGTTGTTAATTTCATTTATAACAGTCCAAACTGGCCCTAAAAAAAACTAGCCATTTGAAATGAGTCAACCACTGCATTTTAATCACAATCCAAACACAGATGCTACCCATGTAGCATGAGCAGTTGTTTTTTGTTTATTTAAATTAGATTGCATCATTTCAAGACTTCGAGCAAATACAGAATGGTCTGACTTTAGCTTTGTGAAATTGTTACATAAGACACACCTGCATAAAACAAAAACAGATGGGCAATGAAAATGCAAATTCACTCTCTGACAGTAGGAAAACAAGATAGTTTATGAGTACCGCTGTAAAAAAGCAACTGCGCTTATAAACACGACTTTATATGGAGATAAGAGGACAAGAAAATGCCATAATTTCCTTCAGAGATACATTCATAAATGTTCAATATTCACCCAGTTCAATATTGAATTTTTTCTTCCTATAAACAGTGATGTTGCTGTGTGGTATATTTCTCTGCTGCGTGTCTGCGCTCTCCTCTTTGTGTCTGTTAAGTTTGTGTGCATGTCTGGAATCCAAATCCAGCCAAAGTTAAACTAAAAACTGTCCAGTTGCCGATCGTGTATTTGGAGCACAAACCGGCCGTTTCCGATATATGGCCGGTCAACTGGTGCATCTCTAGAAAAATGGTCGCACCACAACAATTAATTGTACTCTCACAAATGCTCCCTATTAAATTTTGAGGTCGAAGCATATGCGAACAAAATGATTGTAATTTTGAGCCTTGATAATGTGTTTTTTGTATATTTTACTCTTATTTTCAGGAGCTACCGGGACAGTGACAAAGATCTACCAGACGATCGACGGGTTGGCGTCCACTGATCTAAAGGAACCATACTGATGAGCCAAAACATTATGAGCAGTCAAAGGTCAATCGAATATCGTTGATCATCTCCTAACAAGACAAAATATTAAGGTCTATCGTTGGGTGGGTTAGATGGTGAGCAAACAAGTCAAGTCCCCTTTATTTATACAGCGCTTTTAACAATGTAGGTCGTTTCAAAGCAGCTTTACAGAGATAAACATATGATTTAAGGTAACAGAGATTGTTTTGGCTTTATAGCGGTTCTTGAATAATGTTATTTTCCAGCTAAAGTTAGTTTTGATTGATTCACTTCCGTCGAAATGATCATTAGTTATTAAATTAGGGACCGCTCGGACGCCGGCGTTCTCTCTGAACAGACTTTAAGCTGAACCTGTGAGAAACGCTGATGGCGTTCACATGCGCATTAAGAACTGATTCTATAGTTATGTGCGTTTGAATATACGTGCGCAGGTTTGTAATTCCCTACAAACCATGCCTAAACAAACTACTTGTCTTGCCTATAAATTTGATACAGAATTTTTATTTTAACAATGTAGATTGTTTCACTGCAGCTTTACAGTAATAATAGGAGATTACAGTAACAGAGATTGTTTTGGCTTTACAGCAGCTCTAGAATAAAGTTATTGTCCAGATAAATTTAGTTTTGATTGATTCAATTCTGTTGCAAAGATCATTAGTTATTAACTTAGCGGCCGCTAACACGGCACCGTTTAACCGAAAACAAAAAACGTTTAATGCGTTCTGGCCGTTCATTAGGTGGCTTCAGTTCCCGTAATCAACAACGTGTTGGATGTAGGAGAAATGGACAGGAATAAAGATCTGAGTGACTTTGACAAGGGCCAAACAAGGCGACTGGCTCAGAGTTTCTCTGAAACGGCAAGGCTTTTTTGTTGCTCTGGTCAGCAGTGGTGAGGATTTACCAACTGTGTCCGAGGAGGAATGAACCACATACCGGCCGCATGAGGGCCGAATCGATGCATGAGGGCAACGAAGGCTATCCCGTCTGGTCCGAGCCAACAGAAGGTCTACTGTGGCACGAGGCACACAAAGTTTGAATGATGATTATGAGAGGAATGTGTCACAACACACAGTGAATCACACTCTGCTGGGGATCAGAGAGCCTATGAGGACCCGGTCCACCGTCGAAAAGCCTAGAATAGACACACGAGCATCAGAACTGGACCTTGGAGGAGTGGAAGAAGGTCGCCTGGTCCGATGAGTTTGCTTTTACATCACATGGATGGCCCTGTATAGGGATTGAGAAATGAAGGCTCTTGAATCTTTTAAGCTTTCTCTGAGTGTGATGTTCAGGACAGTGTTCTGCTGGCAAAACCAGCCATTCATATGGACGTCAATTTGATACTGTGGTGGATTTTTTAATAATCAACTTTAATTAATCAACTAACTTTTGTTTTTCTTACAGGAACAACATTGATATGCTTTTAAATGATTCCAAACTCTTAGGGAAAAACTTGTGACTTTGAGTGTGTGTGACTGTGTGTGTATAAATAACAAATATGGGGAATGAAACTAGACAGATGACTATTTTTCAAACATTGTGATAAGAACAGAGTTTGCTTATGCCAGCGACAGAGGGAGAAAGGTGGAGGCTTTTGAACCAATCATATTGAAGGTGACATGTTAGTCTCCGGCCTTGCTTCTTGGGAGAGATTCCCTGAGAACTGCTTGGGAAGATCTCCCTTCCGTGATTAAAGCATTTGAAGGACATTTGCTGAAGTCTGTCTGTTTGTAATTGCTGCACAGCAAAGTTAGTTAGTGGAACAAGTTATTTAGCGAAACACTAGAGACCTTACTACACTAGTGTTCGATAGGGGGCGAGACGTTGTTCGACTCTTTGTCAACTCGCGCTTTCAGAGGTAACTCAACTGAGTATAATATTTTCAGGTGTCAAGGACACCAGGTTCAACCTAAGTCAGGTGCGTAAGGGAAAAATCTACCACACCACCAACCTAAACATTGTTTCAGACCAGATACAGCCCTTCATTACCATGCTGTTCCCTGATGGAAGTGGATCTTTCAGCAGGATAATGAACCCCGTCACACTGCACACATTGTTCAGGGATGGTTTGAGGAACATAAAGAAGAGTTCAAGGTGTTGCCCTTTGAAGGCCCAAATCTCTATTTCAGTTGAGCATCTGTGGGATGTGCTGGACAGACAGGTTCGATCCACGCCGGCTCCACCTCACGACCCACTGGACTTGAAGGATCTGGTGCCAGAGACCACAGGACACCTTCAGCTCTCAGCATATTAGCATATGGTACTCAGATATTATTTTGTTTGATTATGAATTTGCACAAAATTTCTTAATCACTGAAATTGTCACATTTTCACAGTGAAAGAATCAATCTTCAGGCTTTGAATGTGAAGAAAAACTGTGAATATGAATTCATTTTAAGAGTGTTGAAAAAAACCTAAATTTGATTAGGTAAGTTGATTAACTAAAATGGGTAAATTAGGACAATTATTCAACACATTGTTAAATCAAATCAAATGCATTAATTGGGAGAAGGGTTGAAACAATACTCATGTTTGAATGTCGCAGTATCTAAACATTGTCACCCTTAAACTCTCTCAGTACAAACATGGAGACTTGTGGTAAAATTAACTATAAAGGAACAGATGAAATGCTCCAGTCAATATCATATCTCTGTAACTCTGTGGTTCTCTCAGGAACCGGCAGGAGACTCAGTTTGACGGAACAATCTTAAACTTTGCTATATATACGCAGGAACAGGCAGACAAGTAAGCAGGTTAGAGCAACACACATTACACATCACACAGATCGGACAAACACTGACTAAACTGAAGGAACTTAAATACAAACACAGATGATGATAATTAAAGGATCACGCCGACTTTTTGTGACTTTATCTTATTCCCCGTATCCCCCAGAGTTAGATAAGTCCTCACACACCCTTCTCATCTCCGTTTGTGCCGTAACTCTGTCTGACTATAATACAGAATATAGTTCCCAGTATATGGTTAAAAGATGGCTGTGTCTCATATGACCTTGTTATTTGTACACACTGTGACTATACAAATCACAACATATAAATAGGAAAATGTTGGCGTTATTTTGTCACTTATTGGGAGCAGTATGCTAGCTGGAGCCATTTACTTCCAGTGTTTGTGCTAAGCTAGGCTAGCGGTGTGTGCGTCAGACAGAGTTACGGCACGCACAGAGATGAGAAGGGTGTGTGAGAACTTATCTAACTCTGGGGGATACGGTAAATATGCTTAAGTCCCAAAAAGTCGGCATTTTCCTTTAAGTGAACACAGGAGAGACAGATGAACCAATAATGACGTGATGAGGACACGAGACAACTGAAGACAGGCAGACAAGTCCAATGAAAACAAATCAAACAGAACACAACTGTGACAATCTCTGTGTAACACAGCCTCAAACCACAATAGTGAGAAACTATGGTAATACTTTAGTTTAGGGTCCAATTCTCACTATTAACTAGCTGTAAATTAGGATGCATAATGCGTACCACTAGGATATTGGCTGTTTATTAAAGCACATATTAATGCCTTATTCTGCATGATAATTTTCTACATCCCTTAATCCTACCAATACCTAAACTTAATTGCAGCTTATTAATAGTTAATAAGGTACTTAAGTATTCAGCATTATGTCCACTTATGTTCATTAACACAAACCTTGAGAGAACGTGCCTTATTGTTTCTCCAACAGTTTCACCGGCAGGACACGCTTTGTTGCAGATATGCTAACGGCGCTCTAACAGTCAGGTGCACAAAGGATTAGCATGCCGTTCACTGATTTTTAATGTCAATTAAAACCAGAAGTGTGACAAGTCCTCCATAAAACAACCGCTCTATGACGGGATCTGCTCTCCGCAGTTGCTCTGTGGCCCTTGAATGAGTTATGCTAATAGACTCCAGCACTGGCCAAAATGCCATTTTGATTTGCATATGGCACATTTTCTCTCTTCATTGATTTTGGGATCGAAGGCATGCCTGGATTGACATTTTATTTGATTAAAGTGATACTGCATGACATCCTCGACGGCACAATGGGCTTACTACGTTTTTGCATTCTCATTTTCACTTAGCACACATCCAATAAAGACTATACTTCAAATGGTTTCAATAGTGCTTTGCAA
Organism: Meda fulgida; assembly: GCA_030578275.1. NCBI lineage: Eukaryota > Metazoa > Chordata > Actinopteri > Cypriniformes > Leuciscidae > Meda > Meda fulgida. Next base: position 30,996,853 of record CM060636.1, read on the forward strand.
TCAGGTTTAATGAATTCAAATTTGTGATGGATATTGTAGAATAACCTGAAGATATCTCTGTATAACATCAGTTAGAGCCGAATCTTAAATGGGCCAAAATTCATCCATGTTCAGGATTCTTGGATTATTTTGCCTTTGCACTTTACATGTAACTACATCACCTTAAAATAGTGAGTTTTACTTTATTTTAAGGTGTCATTGCTACAGTGTAAATATATATATATATATATATATATATATATATATGTACTGAGTAATATTAAGCAACTACATGTACTGACTAGAGGGTTAGGGTTTGGTTGAGGGGTAGTTGCATGTAATTATGCATAATTTACTGTTATTACTATGGTAAGTACATAAAACATATGTAACAAGGACACTATAAAAAAGTGTTACCAAATAGTGTTACATATTTGCTTGATCCAAGTGAAAATGCTCAATGTTTTATTTGTTAAACTGGATTCTCTTTGTCTGTACGTCTGATTATGATCATGATGTAGGTCAGTTATTGAAGTTCCAGATGCACGGATGATCTCCTGATCTTTGAAACACATGCATTTGGAGCACATTTGTGTGTGCAAAAGCTCTCAGAAAATAACAGAACTGTGTAGTTTAGAGAAAAAAAGAGATATTCATTACTACAACTCCTTCCTCCTCATTCCAGGGATGTCCGCCAGCGCAAGGACACAAAGATACAGTGAACCCTCCTCCCACAAGAGGGGAACAAATATATCTGAGAATGAGACACACTCGGTCGCACATAACGGTTTGATGCGCCTGGCTTTCACACCTGTGAAGTGGGAGATGGCGCTCCGTAGCCGACTGAGGGTGAGATTAGGAAGTCATTTTGATTAATGTTAAATCACACACTGTGGAGTGGGAGTAAAATCATCCCAGCCCAAGAAGTGAGAACAACGTTACACAGTCCCTTACTGCTACTGGAAGCAAAGCATACTGGGAGAGAGTAAGCGCATCTACTGGCGAAATCAATTTGTAAAAGCTGCTTGGATGCTTTTGAATCCAGTCTTTGATGAGAATATTCCCTATCTGCCTATCCTAATGACACAGTCCTGGTCAGAACGAAGAGATGACAAAGACCTTCACAGACTGAAACGGACATAAGAAACATTTGAGCGGATCAAATCAAGCTAAAATCTGTTGTATAACAAATAAGAAAGAAAAATAAAATGGTTGAAGCAATTATTAGTTAAAACGCTTATAAATCATGAAAACATTACAGTGATGAATTTGATGACTTTATTAGATAAAATGAAAAAATACTAAAATTAGTTCAGAAATGAAAATCAAAGTGTTTGCTTTTCAACCACATCAGATGCAGCTAATCAGCATTTAATCATGGGCACCGTTTATGACAGGGACTTTTTTTTCATGTGGTTTTGGATTATGGACTGGACACAGTAGAGCCAGTTTGTGAGGCCCTTCGTCCCCAATTATTTGGTCTTTGTCACGTATTATTGCAGGGGGAGGAGGGCCTCTGAAATCTATGCACCCTATTCCAGTAATAATTAAAAAGATGCATTGTTTTTTTGTGTCCTTATTTGGTTGTCATGGCGATTCATTGATTTTTTTATTAGATTCACCTGTTCCTTGTTTGCCCTTGAGTTAATCTCTATATGGCCTTCAGTTTTTGTTCTTTGTCTGCTGTAATGTCTAATGTTGCTTCAGTGTGTAGTTATTTTACGTTCTCCAGCCTGTTTGTTTGTTTGTTTGTTTTCTATGAAGTTAAAAAGTGTCTTCTGCAATTACATGCCTCAACTGCTCTCCTGCTGCAACCCGCTGTGACACTGAGACAATTTTCTTTTTTCAAAAACGCTTCAAAATTAGATTTCTGATCTTGATCATATTTATTTATTTGATTATTATTTTTTATTTCCTTGAATTAATGGTTGCACCCACAGTTGCATGTTGTTGTTTTTTCACCTGCAACATGAATGAGATCAAATGTTCACTGGTTTTTGGTATACTCACTTTGATTAAATATTACGAACACAAACATAGCACAAACATTAAATAGTCTCAGTCTCAGTCTCAGAGCTGACGTGGATAATTGCACTTAGTGTAAATAGATCTACATATTGCTGTGGTTTTCTTTTGTTTTTACCAGAAAAAAATGTGACAGATGGATGTCATACAGTATGTTATCATTATCCCCCTGCATTTTTAGCTTGCATCTTGAGACATAAAGAGATTGAGGGTTGTAGCGCAGTGGCCCGTGCCCTTGCAGAGCGCTGGCAGCCTGACACCTGGCACAGCTGCGGGAACAGATTAGCCGGGCATATGCTGCCTTCTGCATTCTGGAAAACACATCTTGGGACTGGCAATAAAAGTGGCAAGTAATTTACCTTCCCCGAGTCCCTGTCCTATTTACCCAGAGAGTTAGGCCGTGCAAGACCCAGTCCAGGATGCGATTAATGGAAAATCTTTATGAACAGTAAAGTGTAATCTTGTGTTAATGGATAAACAGGTTCTGTTATGACCACTGCAAACATTAAAGATGCTCGTCCTTGCCTGTTGTGCTGCGGTCAATAGCTTTGATTCTAGTAGAATATTCTTATTGCATGATCAAGGAAAGTCGGTAACACTTTATTTGAAGGGGTGTGCATAAGACTGACATGACACTGTCATAAACATGACATAACACCTGTCATGAACAGGAAGGAGTCTTTATGAATGTTTATGACTGTTGTCATTAAGTGTCATTCAGTAAATTATGACACTTTTAATGCAAAGTTGACATTGTTTAAAATGTCTTTGTTATGACAACTTGACATTAACCAAGAAATCATAACCTGTCAACCTGTCACAAATATGTCATAACAGGTCTAATTATCAAACTTAAAGAAGTTATTTAGCTTTGTGTTAACATTACATCACCCTGTCATATGTGTTTGGTTTTGACTTTGGCCGTCATGACACCATTATAACTGTGTCATGAATGTTTTACTTGTCCTCAAGTAAAGTGGAACACATTGTACTTTCTGTCTTTGTTAATGTCAAGTTGTCATAACAAAGACATTTAAACAATGTCAACTTTGCATTAAAAGTGTCATAATTTACCGAATGACACTTAATGACAACAGTCATAAACATTCATAAAGACTCCTTCATGTTCATGACAGGTGTTATGTCATGTTTATGACAGTGTCATGTCAGTCTTATGCACACCCCTTCAAATAAAGTGTTACCGGAAAGGCTAATCGTACATCTGCACTTCGATGCAGTAAATAGCTCATTTATATTTCATCTGCTTCAGGCATCAGTCCTCACGCAGGGAATGATGCATCCGGTCCTGAGACTCATTATTGCCGTGACTTTTAGCAGATCTAAAGGTGACAATGATTCTGCATCGCAGACGCCGCTGCTCGCTACAGTCATTCATCACGCGTGTGATGTCAACCCGTATGGATTTCTCATCCAGCTTTATGAGAGCTAGAGAAAGGAAAGATGCTGTCGATGTACACACTGATTCTGAAGGTGTTGTCTGGGTGTTTTGTGCAGGACGTGTCTCTTTGCACATGGCTAGAAGACACTCTCCTCAAGCACAGATTCACCGCATGTGCTTCACAGTAATATACAGGAAAATAACAATCAGTGATGGAAACTTCATTAAATATGAGACAAAGGCAAATTCTGCTGTAAAGCAGCTTGACAGAAGACTATAGTTATTGAACTGAATTAAGCTGAAAAATAACACTGTGTAAAATTAATCAATTATGACAATTCAATGACTGTGTTGATGTTGCAAAATCTGTCTATTATGAAAGCATTAATATTTGTCCTCATTGAAATGACTGGAATAGCGTGAACATGTTGATTAGAAGAAGGTGTTCACACAGTAACCAAGCATTAATACCATTGATCAGCCGTACCAAACGTGGATGTTTTTCCACTAAGAAACAAACACTGTTATGTTATTTGATTGATACTGTGAAGCTGCTTTGATACAATCTATATTGTGAAAAGCACTATATAAATATTACTTGAAATGACAGTAGACACAGGATATTTTAGCATGTATATGTAATGTCACATTCAGTTTTAGTTTCTTTTTGGTTTTGATAGACTCTTAGTTTGTATGTCGTTGTTTCGTTTAGTTGCCATAGTTACTCATTGTTTGACTGATTACTTCCACCTGCTCCGTGTTTAGGTCTCGTCATCTTGGGTATTTAAAGCCTCCGTTTGTTCTGTTCCTGGTCTAGTGTTGTTTATGCTGCCAAGTGTTTTCTCTGTTTATTCTTTGTTGTTTCCCGAGTTGGTTTAAATATGTTAAAAGTATTGCAATGAAATCCTTTTCTCCTCTTGATTACCTGTGCCTGTTTACATTTTTTATTAAATGCAATTAGATTATCTTAATAATGCTTTTTAAAAGTCCCCCTGTGGTGAAAATCCAGCTTTTAATGTTGTTTATATTTCTATGTGGTGTTTTTAATATGCTTTAAGACACACATGTGTAAGTTCATAAGTCGACAGCATTGCTGAGTATTTTCTGCTTAAAACTGCAGTGAACCAAAGACAGTCTCAAAAACACGGTTTGAAATCGCTGGTGTTTCTGACATCACAAACGACCTTGTAACCAATCAGATCAACATGTGATCGTCAACCAGTGGATCTCTGAGTGAGTGAGTGAGTGAGTGGAGGCGGGGCTCATTTGCATATTCATAGAACCACGCCTACTCAATGAGGCAAGGGTGTAGAGTTACATTCAAGATATTTTAAGGCTTGAAGAACTTTTTTTTGAAATATGGTTAAAGTGTACTGCTGAATGAAAAGCATTTGTGTTAAATTAAAATTATACGTTAATGTCATTTCTATGGAAACTTGTAAATATGTAATGTAATATGTAATGTATTTCAATATATTTGTAATGACACATTTCTAAAAATGGAGTTGCAATTTAATGCATTTAACATTTAAGAATATCTTTTTCTTACATTGTTGACATTTAATTTGATGCATAGCAGATGTATCCCATGCGTACAGAAAACAATGTGCACAAGCTGCGTACTATCTACAGTATTAGTGAGAGTAGTATGGTTGTGTGCTAATCTGAAAATCAGCAGTGTCTGTGGGAAAAAATGGGGTGATAAATGGGCTTCACCTCGTGTGGAAAATAGCAACAAATTTTGGTTAAAGTTTATGGACAAATCTCTGTGAAGATGAGAACAGCATATAACCTCATATTGGCAACACTGATAACTTGATTCCCAGAAGATGCCAGTTCTCAAGGGTCAAACTGAGCATGATTTTCTCAAAGTTGAAACTAATATGCTAAAAATGGTTTGAATCCACCTGAAGGGAATGTACCTAACCAGGCTGTGTGTGGACGTCTGCATAAGGTCAGAGGTCATTTCAGACCGAATCAGCACTGCGCCGGTGATAGTTTTGTCAATTTAATGAAAAGTGTCGATAGATAAGCGTCAAATAATATAGATTTTAATCTGTTAGCCTAGCATCGATGAAAAAGAGAACGTTTGTTTTTGATCTAAACATAATGCATTAAACAGATGTCTTAACTGTTGTGCCTAATCTGCTTTTTCAGTTTCAGTGCATTTAAAACACTGTATCAATGTTAAAAACACACCTTTTTCCCTTTTCTTCCCTTCTTTAAAAGCACACTGCGGTTTTTAAGTCCTCGTCATCTGTTTGGGCCAGTAGATGGCGCTGTCAGGTTTCATTAAACCGTTATTGACTCATAGAGCTGATGAGGAAATAATAAACATGATCAGCTAAATTGATAACATATGCTTAATAATGGTGCACACTTTACAATTTGACGTTATTAATGTAAAATGTAATAAATAAAATGCAATAAATGCAGGATATTGAAGTTATTAATGCAGGTTATTTACGACACATTCCTTTTCAGACGTTCCAACGCCGATTCAACATCTTTTAATCGACGAAACCAGGGATAACACACTGATCCTGACGAAGTGTGTGTGGTGTGAATTGGGCTTTACAGGTCATCAGATGAATATCTTTCCAAAGTGACTGTTAAAAGGACATTAAACGAGCTCCAGCCGCAGCTACATTAGCCCTGATTAAAACATCATTAAGCTAACAACACGCCGGAGTTAAAGCCCTGTGTTTCATGGCTATCCTCTGTTGTGATGAGTGTGCGTATAGTGGGATCATGTTACTGCACACTTTGATCTTATGAACATCATAAAACACTCCAGACGATGAATCCTCTGAAGATACTCCCACTGGCCAGTCTTTAATAATGTGCACTAATGTATGTAATGGTAATTTGAACAGCACAGACTTTGATATTGAAAAGTGATAGTTAAAGGCATAGTTCGCTCAAAAATGTGAATTATTTACTTAAGATTTTAAACTTTTATAACTTTCCTTCTTCAGTGGGATTGAAAAGGAGCTATTTTAAACAAAATGCTAGTTGTAATTCTCCATCCAACTACAATGACTGTGGTTCTGGATGCTTGAGCCAATCGCCTGAGCTGTAAAATGTCATGTGACTAATGACTCCGCAGGAAATTATGTCACAATGACAACACTGATTGGTTGAGAACACCACAACAACAATCACAGTCCCAAACCCTTCACTAGTGACTATCCTAATTATATTCTCAGAACACAGAATAGCTTTAAAACATTCCTCATACAAAGTAACAAAGGGCATTATTATTTGCCCCATTCTAACAGTGCAAACTATAGTGGACTTTTACAAAAAAATGGCATATATATACATATACAGTCAAACCAAAATGTTTTCAGACACCTTCCTATCCTAACTTACATAAATTAACTATAGTGTCCTGCACCAACTATAAAAAATATCAAAAATGATAATGAAAAATATATATATATTAAATATATTGTTAAACTCCATATATATTGTATATGTATAGGTTAGGTTACTTTGGGCCATTATGGATGAGTGTTTGAACTGTACCTGATATGGATAGAATTGGAACAAAACTACTTGTAATTATGAACGAACTGTGTAAAATATTAACTTTTTATAGAATCTATTGATCATTTATTTTGCAGACAGTTCAAATAAATCGTTTTTGTGTGGTAATGTAAAAACATTATTCCGACTGTACTTTCTACTATGAAATGAGCACTAGTGTAGAAATACATCTGTGTTGACTGACCAACACCACTGCATGGCATTAACTGTAGAGTAGGGGTTTGTAAGATGGGTTTTTACTGCGTGACTCGGACGGCGATACTGGATTCTTGTGCGTTTCTGGCACCACATTTAACCAAATGCTCACGAATGGCAGTGTGTTGTGTGCCGCACCACTATCCGGCCTCTACTCTACCTCTATCGATCTCACGTGTCAATACACAAGTGAAAGTAATTGGCTCTTCTGTGGGTGGGTGAAAGTTTAATTATGTTGACTGTCCGGATCAATTCTGGGTCGTGTAGACTGATGACAAACCAGTTGCTTGACGAAGCATTAGGAAACGACGCTAAGATTTGAGACGGTGGGGAAACTGTTATTGTCATTATTATGATTTTCATATTGAGGTTTGCTGAGTAATTCAATGAAAATTCTTTGGTAAAAGAGACAAGTGAAGTGGAGCGCGTGCTCGGGGTGAGCAGACGTGCTTTATAATGAGAGAGCGGTTTTATTTCTCCAGAGGGAACAGACATTAAATTGAAACACTGTTCAACTGACACTGAAAGCCATTCACGTCTCATCGCCCATAAATAGACTACTTTGCACAGTTTTATCTCTTGTGTATTCCTCTTTTCTGACCCGAAGTGTGAGCTCATATTAGTAGTGTTAGAAAATGTCAACACACTCTTCATGTTTGACTAACTGTCAAATAGCTTTATGTTTTAGGCAACTGTTGAACATCACATTCATCTGCATTAATGTTGCAGCAATAATAGCATATCATAGATTTGAATTGGTGTGAAAAAGAAGCATCACCACTAGGGCTGGGTCTCCATACAGACGTCCAGATTCGATTCTGATTTGCAAAAGATCAATTCGATTCAATTCTCAATTCAATTCTCAATTCAATTCTCAATTCAAGTCTCAATTCAATTCTCAATTCAATTCTCAATTCCATTCTCAATTCGATTCAATTCTCAATTCAATTCTCAATTCGATTCAATTCTCAATTCGATTCAATTCTCAATTCGATTCAATTCTCAATTCGATTCAATTCTCAATTCGATTCAATTCTCAATTCGATTCAATTCTCAATTCGATTCAATTCTCAATTCGATTCAATTCTCAATTCGATTCAATTCTCAATTCGATTCAATTCTCAATTCGATTCAATTCTCAATTCGATTCAATTCTCAATTCGATTCAATTCTCAATTCTCACTGGTCTCACCACCCCCCCAAAAAGTAATAAATAAATAAAATAGCTATTGTTTTTGACCCACGTAACCTTGTACTGTAATAAAAAAGGTTACAAGGGCTGGGCAACGATACATTCCGATTTACAAAAGCTCAATTCGATTAAATTCCCAATTCGATTTAATGAATTGTTTTCACTAGACCCACCACCACCATTAAAAAAGGCGGTAACACTTTACAATAGGGGTGCACTAATAAGCATTAATTCATGCTTAACTAATGCACAGATAATCATGTGTTAATGTATAACTCATGAAGAATTAAACAATTAATTAATGATTACTGCATCAGCATCTATATGGTTCATATATTAAGTAATATCTGAATTGTTATTAATTAAATCTGTCATAATGTATTAATTCCTTCATAACATATTTTATTAACTAATAGAGTAAATTAATGTTTTAATTACCACAATGAGTTGAAGTCATGTACTTCAACTTCAAATTATCTGCTTTAATTAATCATTAGCTAATGATTTGCAGATGTATCATTATGTTATGACTTTACTTGTTGAGGCACATGACTATTAACTTACTGTTAATTAATATTCCATTTTGGTTTTGACATCCACACTAAGTCATGGATTTCAATTTCCAACCATCTACAACCAAGATTTCCCTGAGTCAGATGAACTGCCGTTGATCACAGGAGTGTGTCAGCTTGAGCTCGTGGAACACTGAGAACATGCGGCCGGGCTCTGCTGTCTCATAACACTGTGTCTAGACTGGACAAACACACTAGAACCCATTATAATCAGTGATACTACACTGGATGCGGCGTGACGCTACACGACACAACCCCGACAGTAAACTGATGCCGCTCTCTAATTCTGACGTACTCCGAGCTCTTGCGCGTGTACGTCTGTAATGAAGGACAAGTGGACTTGCAATGGTCTGTCATGTCCAGTGCTGACAGCTGGTCTCGTCCAGGTTAAACACGGTGTAACAGCGGTCAGGAGTTCAGATTCTGCTGTGCTGATATTTGTGTGCGGCCCAACTTACCCATCCTTCAAACACTCTCTGACATTGAATTCACTGCATGTGCAACTGTCAAAACCCATAAATGACATATTACTTAACAATTAGTTAATAGTCATGTGCCTCAACAAGTCATAACATAATGATACATTTACAGATCATTACCTAATGATTAATTAAAGCAGTAATTAAATGCAATTAATGTAATCTTGTGTTGTAATAAATAAGGTTATGACACCCAAATTATAGATATCAGTGAAATATCCCAATTCTCGATTGATTCCAATTTCAAAACCACAGCTAAAACTATTAACTATAATATAAATTTCAAAGATTATTAAAGACTAGTAAACAGTCATTAATAAAATAACAAATAATCAAACAATAGCACAAACAAATAAATAAATACAATAGAACAAAGATACAAATGAAATAAACAGTGCTTTTTAGGTTTTTCAGATAAGTAACAGAAGATTTGGGGGTAGTAGTCAAAGTAATCATGCATAGTCTGTAAACATCAAACCCAGATTCATCCTTATTAAAGTTACAAAAGTTACTCAGTCAAGGGCAGTGAGAGGTCTTCTGTTGTTTGATTACCATGAATGACAGGCGGCAGCAGGAATATTAGGCTACTGTCACTTTAAGAGCGAATGCACTGATCTAATATACTGATGCACGTTTTCTTTCTCAACTGTTTGTGTTTAATTAAGTCATAACCGACTACGTTTACTAGGATAAATCTCCAAGATGAGCATTTTAGCATAATTTGTCCGCTGAAGCGGTTTATATTCATTGTTTATAATACACCGAAGCACAAACTACCGGTGACGTTCCCGAAACACGTGCACTAGACGGTTAGCAAATCACAACACTGGGCCAGCGACCAATCTGAGCCCACTGGTATTTTTGAGGGACTGGCTTCATAGAACCCGGAAACCATCAGACCGTTTTCACAAGGAGGGGCAGAGCAGTGTAGAATAAAGGTAAAATATATGCAAAATAATGCAATTTTTTAAAAACGAAGCATGAACACGTTACAGTGCACCCCACAAACACAATCAAGCCTTCAGAAAATGTGTTTTACCACCCCTTTAAATTGGCCAGGCTTAAAAACACGTGAACCTGATAGACGCTCCTGCATCCGCCGTATCCAGCACTGACCGACAGGCTCCCGCTGTAACATCTAATGGAGAAGGCTGATAATAGGATTCAAGTTTATCAGATATTATTAAATAATGAAAAAAGATCAAATCGTGGCTTTTGAGGAAATAAAAACAATTAAAAAAAATGTTTTTGTTTTTTTGCCCGGGCCTAATCCTCATTGAGTGGTGTTCTGTTCTGGAGTGTGAGCTCCACCTTTAACCTCCATGTCCTGGTCAAAAAGCCTCCTCAGAAGTGTGTGTTTCAGAAGAGTTCCCTTTGGTTCCCAGAAAACCTTTGAGTGAATCGTTCTAAAAAGAACCATTTTTTGAACAAGAACCTTTTTCCACTATAAATAAACTTTTGTGGAACAAAACGGTTCTTTATGGAGTCAATGACGCAGATAAAGAACCATTACATTAAATTTAACAGAATGATTATTTATCTTACACAAACCTTTCTCAAAGTTAATAAAAAATGGACTTTGGGATGTTTGAACTGACACGAGGTGGAATGAGGCCAAATCATCTCAGAAAATGGTTCTTTTTAGAACGATTCACTCAAAGGTTTTTTGAGAACGAAAAGGGTTCTTCTATGACCCCTATTTTGGACCCTTTATTTTTAAGTGTAGGTTAAACTTTATTTTGATAGTCATCAAACAATTTGCCAACTATAAGTAACATTGCAACTACATGTCAACAAACTCTCATTAGAGTATCAGGTCAGTATTAGTAGACTGGGGTTAGGGTTCGGGTTAGCAGAATAAGTTGATCAAAGTTACTTATATTCAGTAAATGTCTGTTGAAGAGCATCAAAATAAGGAGTAAGCAGACAGTCTACCAATACTCTGATGATAGTTAGTTGACATGTAGTTGCAAAGTTACTTATAGTTAGTAGAATGTGTAAAGTGGCGCATCGAAATAAAGTGAAGGAAGATTGTTTGTGGCAGCATTAGTCCAGCCAAACGGTCCTCCTCTGGATAAAAGCGAGTCCTGTGTTAAAATGGTGTGTGAATGCAGTTCCACGGTGACTTTCAAGCGTAATAAAAAGACAGTGACAGCACGAGGAGATTCTCCAGCGTGTTGTAGGAGACGTTCATCGGCCTCCTGAAATCTCTCATCGCTCGCGCTCTCACAGGACAGCCTCACCTGAGCATGATGTCATTCAAAGGTGACAGCATGGAGAATTACCTGGGAAAATATTATATTTATATGGATGAGTTCCTGTGTGACTGACAGTGTCATTTAGAGGGAGTCGGCATTTACATTCGCACACTTCTACTGATAGGATCCAATCAGGATTTTGAAAATAAGACATTGTACTAAGCATGCTGAGCAAAGTCACCAGAATATTATCTGGGGGAAAAAAATCTGAAAATTACTTTCAGTTAAAGTTTACAGATTTCCTTCAACGCTTAAACAGCACAATGCAATGCATATTTCAAAACATCAATACAAAAATACAGTGTATTCACTTTAACATTAGTGAAATTAAACTGTACCGAAAAGGAATCTCAAACCTCCAGCCAGATTTGAACAGCGTTTCCATTACAGATGTCCAAAACTTGTGTGATATTTTCTAAATGTCGATTAAAAATTATTACGAAATGACGCCGTTTCCGTTAACCGATGTCATGCGAATAATTCATTTTTTCCTCTTGCGATTAACGATATCCAATCCAGTAATCATGGGAACGGATGTTTAGGTTTACATATATCTCAGTCACTGCACTAGACATTATATTTAATAGGAGACGTGGGCGTTTATCCAGTCATTAATGGCCAGGAAAGCCTCTTATACTGAGAGCGGCTCGTATGAGGAGTTTCTGGTGTTTCTCCTCATTTCTGCTTCAGGATCTTGATTGTTAGCCTGGTAATACCTGACTCCACTACTTCACTTTGCTTCGTACACAGAGTCTGGACTGGCATAATAGAGAAGTGTCTGAAGTTTAAAATCAATGGTTACCCGTAAGCCAATCAGATAAGTTTATTTATGCCGTATGTTATGCGCCGACACAGCCGCATCGAACCACAGACATCATGCATCGAACTCAAATCTATGATTGAACTTCCACTGTAAACCTGCTGTAAACACTTGATGATGCGAGCGAAATACCGGAGTGAACATGGCTGTAAACGACCTTTGCAGATTATGCGAAGTTAATCTACGCATCCACGGTACAATCGCGGCCTCTAAACTTATTTTTGACAGAGTGAAACAAGAAAATATTTGTAGCCAACTCTCAAATTTAGGATTAGATCTTTTAAACACAGCTCTTTGTTCCTCACGAGTCTGTCGGAAATGCTGCAACTTAATTTCAAGATTACAGAAATGAATTTAATTTCCCAAAACCAGTCGGGAGTAGGGCCACAACATCACCTCCATTTAAAGGTTTAGCAAACACTCTTCTTGTTCTGGCTTCAGTTTGAAAAACCCCGGATGTTCTCCATAACAGAGCGAATTGCATCCCGTGTCTCGTTTCCCATTTCCGCGGTCGTTTCCGTTTTCGATTTCTCTATTCTACAATGTAAAACTCGGCGCTTAGCGTCTACGTCACGGCTCTCAGCCCGCCCTCTGTTCGTTGATTGGCCGGCTGTTTTCGGGCCGGAGGAAAACTGAAAGATAGGCTGCTATCTCAGACTGACTACAGGAGCGAAATGAAATGAGCGGAAGTAGGAAGTCTGACGTAGTCAGGCTACTTGATTGTGGCGTTTCTCTGAGGTTTAGAATCCAGTATTCCTGCAATTCTTGTGTCTTTATGAGTTTAATAAAGAACTCTGTCTCATCTTCTGTCCACACACACCGCATCATCTACGTCAGGCGACTGTAAATGCGCAAACACTGTTTCCATTGCAGTTTTTATGAAATATTCCTTTTTTGAATTGCCTGAAAAACCTCCTCATGCGACTGTTAAAAACTATTTTGGCATCTATGGGATATTTTTTGCAAAATTGACGTGTTTCATTGGACGTATTTTCAATTCGCAATTTCAATTTGTAGAACACAAGTATATTTGGAACATCAAATATAGCATATTTATCCAATATATAAACAATCCAACAGTATAAGATAGTGGCATGAGCATGACAACCCCATTCTTATGTAATATCTTAATAAAATATCAAATTTGTAATATCTTTAAGTTCACACCTCCATTGTGTATAATTATAAAGTCCATTAACAGATTTTAGCCTAATAGTGGTTCTCATGCCCCATTTTATTAACTATAGGATTTTTCATCTTCAGTGTAGCCTAATCATCAGAGAAATAAGAATTTATTGAATCACTGTATAACGCACTCTATTGTAGGCTATTATTTCATATGTATGTTTTTTAAGTTTCAAATTGTTTTGTCATTCATTTTCTGTGGGAAAAATCATCTACAGCTTGATGGTTTAATCTTAAACGTCACCCGAATTAATGTCAACTTCTAATTAATAATGCACTGCCACCCACCCGCAACATCATTTTCTCTGATTTATGGATATCCGCACCCGATCTCTACATTACAATTACTCTAAGGCCGGTTTCATACCGCACGCCTGACACGTGGCGCGTCGGAAGAGCGTTTGCTTGAACTTGAACTTTGACGTTTTTGAACTGATGGCCCGCCTCTTACGTGTCAAACCTCTTACTTTATGCCGTTCTATGTTATCGTGCTGGGAAAACAGAAAATAGCGTTGTGCTTTGCGAATTACCTAGCCTGGGAAAACCCAGACAACTTCCGGCAAATTTAGATTTGTTCTGAAAGTCTGGCAAAGAGCTCATTCAAGCCCATTTCCAATCCGTCGAAATCGAGGCACCAATCAGAAGCGTTGGGGCGGCTTTACACGATGACGACAGCGCTGGGATTTTGAAGCAGATTTCGTAGCCTAAATTACAAAGATGGATGCCGCCGTCGAACATCACTCGTTCGAATCAGCGATCGCGTCTGTTTTAAGCGATTTGAACGTTTCCTTTTTGTTAAAAACCGAGCAAAGAACAACACTCGGAGATGTTTCTCCGCCGCTCTGCATACGTCATCTCCTTCAGCGCTCTGATTGGTTCTAGGTCTACCCGCCACGTCCGTTGGCGACGCCCCTCTGGAAATGATTTGTCTATGACGCTTTGCCAGACCATAACTCAGTTACAACTGAGAATGGTCTGGTTTTAACCAGGCTACGGATTACCCATCGCTTGTTGGTAATGGCGTGTACCACAGCTTGCTGTGCCGAATGCTTGACGTGATTGGCGGTCACGGTTTGCCAGAATAAACTCTGCTGGATCATTTCAGATGTTCAGAAGAATCCTGAAATGCAAACAGAGTGTGTCCTTATTCAGGCTGGTCCCAGAGCAGTTCCTCAGAAATAGAGCACACACGGCGATCTAATGGAGGAGTGTGTTGTTGGATGCTCAAGGACAGCATCACCTCCACCCATATTGAAGAATTTAAGTGAGAGCACCATTTAAGAAAGTCAGAGAGCTCCGGCAATGTCAACACACGGCTGTGTCAAACGCAGCACACAATCCCAGGTGTCTCCGTCCCATCAGGAACTGCGTGATGTGTTTGTTTCCAACGTTTGTCCCGAGCTCAGTTTTGATGCTAATGTCTCTGCGCTCGAGGTGAAGGACTTGTCAAAGTCACAGGGCAAAGTGGGGTTATCATAAAAAACAACCACACAGACCACAAGGGCAATTACTGCCCTAATATACAATAGCACTCTCCCCTCGAGACACACACAACCTCAACGCTAGATGATTGCAGCGCAATATGAAGCCAACCATCTCGAAGTCACCTTTCTATAATGAAAAGAAAACAAAGTCAATGGTGAAAGCACAAAATACTCTAGACAAGATTTTAAAGCTACGAGGTGCAATAATTCAAAATATAAATAATTTTGTGCTGTCAGCTGCATATTGCTTTTTCTATCACATCTGTGATCAAATTATATATTCATTGGAAAATTGCACATTTTCATGTGCATAATGCTGTTATTTTAACCCTCGGGTGCTCTTTCGTCCAAAAATATTTTGAAAAAAAAAAAATATATATATATATATTTTCTTCAAACGAAACTTGGTAAAGGTTTTGGCACTTACTGTGTGAACACACAAAAAAAATCATAGACATGATTCGAACAGGTTAAATGGTCCTAAAAATAACAAATAATAAATATATAATATTAAATTTCATCTAGTGAAAACTTTTTTGAACAGAGCTTGTTTAGATTTATGCATTTGATTTTCTTGCAATTTTAGAGTAAAACGTGGTTTTGATCATATATATCATATAAATGATTATTTTTTTATAACAATAAATGTAATATTTTTAATTTCACTTGTTTTTTTTAAATACTTTTTTCACTTCAGCAATAATCTGCCATGTCTTTAAAAGAGACCAAACTTCAGTCTGTGCTTTAAAAGCATTCAAGATTTACAACAGTTTAAGTCTATGCTCAAAAAAATGAATAAATGGAAATTATAAATACAGCGTAAATATCATTTAGTACCATAGAATCCCCTAAACATACAAAATATCAAACAAAAAATACTATCAAACTAAAATATAGTACATTCATTTATTTGACAAAACAGTCTGATTTTGACTGCAGGTGAAGAGCACCAGAGAGTCCAGCTAGAGCTGGGGCTTATGACTGTGTCCTCTCATAACAAAGCACAAGTAATAACATCTCATGGGGTCAGTTACGTGTCAGGATTTATTACGGTATACAGTGTATGATGGCCAGCACACACTGAATCCTGAGACATGCTCTACAACTGTACCTGCCATTAGTTGAGACAATCCCAACACATACGCCGCTACTGTTGGCTCTCAGGGGTGTCAGTCACTGCAGCGCAATCAGTGATTGGATGAAGCGCGCTTCTTTGTAGAACACGTTCTTTTTCTTAACTTTTTCCAACTCTCAAGTCATTTACTGGTGGCCTGGGTTACAACTGTATTTCTAAGACAATGGTTCTAGCTTAGATTATTGCCCAGTGGTTTGGTCGAGTGCATAAAGACACAAAATGTAAGAATAAGAATGTACTGGTGAAAGATGGTCTCTGCTTTGTTTGATAAGAAATATGTCTGTCTAGAATTCCTAATTTCCTGTACTCTCAATTTTTGTATAGCAGTGCTGGTCATGATTTTAACACCAGGAATGCATAAAAGGGATGTTTTTTTTATTTCCTGTTCGAAAACCACTCTAATGTATAGAAGAATGAAAATATGGAAGGATTAACCATTGATATTACACATTTTGACAAGAGATATTACACACTCTACACAAGAAAAATGAGTTTTTAAAAGCACTATATATAGTAGATAGTTTATTTTGATATTTGGAATGAATATTAGGTTCATTGACTTAACTTTTTATTGTTTTTGATTAAATGTTGTATTTATATTTAATTGTTAGGACCATAGACTGTAAAAAAAGATGGACAACGCCCCTTCGCTCTCTTCCATTGGTCAGAAGTGAAGGTGCCAGTGTCCCGATGCGCAGAAGCGATTTCGGGACCAGACATGCGCAGCCGTGAGCAGGAAGTAAAGCCGCGAAATCAACGCCGCGCCCTCACTCTCGCAGAATCAATCGCAAGAACACGCTCCTGCATTTAAAAAAAAAATAATTATATAAATGTATATATATTAAATTTAAAGCTGCAATCTCCTCAATCCTCCGAAGATCCCGAAAAAAGTCTGTTGGTGCTTCAGTGACTATTTCACTCAGAGAACCTGTCAATCACAGCTGTCAATCGCGACGTCACACCACCGCATCAAATAACTAACTAAAAACAAACTTATTTTAAAAACAAACTCTTGAAATTACATCAGCGTGATAAATACTACTGTTAATGACAGAAATCATCTTTGGAAAAATGATATTTGAAGTGTAATTTAATTGTTTAGTTGGTCTCACGTGCCGTTGAATAACATGGGGAGGCGGGGTTTATGACCTATACTAGGACCGGCCACCGGGGAGCGATGAGACGTTTTGGCTTCACTTTTCAGCGCTTGTGCGACACGCTTGGTTGGGACCCGAGGAAGAGAAGCCCCTGCCTATGCAGTGGCTAATAGAGATCCAAATAAACAAATAATCTTAGATCATAGGAAAGACCATTTACAGTCAATACAGGCAAATTACTTAGGAAAAATATATATATATATTTTGACAGTTATAGCACCTTGCCTTGCCTGATCTCCACCACTTTTATTAGTAGTCCTCATAGTGTGCCCATATATATGTCAAATTTGACGTTTAGACACATATTTATGAGAGCATAAAAATTATCCATGGGTGACATTGATTTGATTATAATTTTTTTTAAGTTCCTATCATAATTTTGACATTTGGGCGTTATTGTTTAGCTATTTACCTATGTTTTCAAAATTTCCAGTTTTTTTTGTTGTTGTTGTCTCGATCGGACTAACGGCTTTGAAGATAACAGCATTTTTTTTAAAGCTCTAAATGACATCGTTACAAAAACCATAAGGCAAAACCTGGCATGTTTGGTATCGTTGGACTCGGCAAGGATTCAGGAGTATAAGGAGGTCACTCCCGTGAAAAAACACTGGCTTGAAAATTCTCAGGCTCCTTCAGGGCATTGTGCCGATGACGTGTGCTGATACTGAGTTTTTTGAGATACGCCACTGTTCTCATAGACTATCAAGGTACCCTGGACAAAGACACTGCATGCCATCTTTCATTAGACTAACGTTTGGATGCGGTTATAGCCATTTTCATGATTTTTTTCCCTGTTATAGCGCCACCAAGTGGCCAATCGTGGCGATGTTTTTCAAGTGACCTCAGATTGAACTCATGAACATATGTCCCAAGTTAAGCGAAAATATCTCTTTCCGTTCACAAGTTGTAACCGTTTTAGTAAAAGTGGCTCTGGTGCCATCAAACATTTTGGCGCCCCTTAGCGACCGTCAATTAAAATTTTTAATTTTTTTGATAAATATTGACAGTCAGACTCTGATTTGGTTCCGGCCGGGCCAAAAACCTAGGACTAGTTCGCAAAAGTAGGTTTTTGGAAAAACCCAAAATACCCGAAAATGTACCCAGGATGACGAGCCAATCCGAGGCATGCATTCCAACGATGTAAGACACTTGAGCCTACGCCTAACGCCATTTTGTACTTTTGGCCCCTGTAGCGCCCCCGTCAGGCGCGGGCCTTGGCGACGTTGTAGGCAGTGTGAGTATTACCAGCCCCCAAAGTTTCAAGTCTCTACGACTTTCGGTTCGTTCTACCCGATCAGTTTTATATGGAGAATAATGCATCATGGGAAAATTAACAATAACAATAGGGTTTCAGCACTTTGTGCTTGAACCCCTAAATATGGCCAAATAAAAGTTAATCTGCTATGAGTACATAGCATTTACATAGCACATACCTACTTTTTGTAGGTAATACGAGATTTAAGATAGACATGAAAAGCATAAATGCATGCATACAGAATTGTTGTATACATGTTGTTTTAATTAACTTGCACATATATTAATTAATTTTATAGTGTATACTGTATATGGTCACTACTTATACCATCGAAAAGAAATCATCATCTACACATGTATCTATTCAAATTTTGTATCTTCAGATATATCCAGAGGATATATAAATATATATATATATTTATACATATATGTGACAATAATGCATCGCTTTATAGGTAACATACATGAATGATCACTTTTCAGCCTGACTGCTTCAGTGAAGCGTTTACTGACGCTGTAAACGCCTGTGAGGAGCTGTGATGTGTTTAAAAGACATTCAGAGATAAGGGAGGAAGGGATCTGTTTGTTCTTCAAACACGGTCTGTGTTATGTAATATGGTATATATGTCAGAATATATGCATATGCAGACATATATGCATATGTCATATTACATGCTTAGAAATGAAATAGTAATATTGCACATGATGAGGTAATATCTTGCGCTCTCATGGTCTATACTGCATAAGCATCAGGTATGAGGAGAGAAACAGAAGTGTTTGAAGAACGGCCACACACACACTCCTGGATCAGAGCGCAATGACAGATTTGTCCCAATAAAAGGCTTGAGCTCTCCAGGAAAGCATTGTGTTATCGCCTTCATTCCCTGCAGTCTTCTCACGCTTTCACGGCTGTTCTCTGAGTGCTGGATGCAACAGTAGACTGTGTTTGAAGAACAAACAGATCGCTTCCTCTTATCTCTGAATGTCTTTTAAACACATCACAGCTCCTCACAGGCTTTTGCTGCGGCAGTAAACGCTTCACTGTAGCAGTCAGGCTGGAAACAAGCAGCGGCAGATAACAGTCCCACTAAACCTCTCGATATTACCGCAGAATAAAACTATTGAGCACTTTTTTGTACGCATGTTAGGCATACTGAAGGTGTGTTATTTTGTTTGATGTTATACACTTTCTTTGGCCAGTAAACAACACGCTTGATCCCAGAAAACACACAAAAACACATTTTCAATGAGAAGAGCATTTCTGCATTTCTGTCAGATGTTTCAAATCAGAACTAGCAATGAATCATTCTCAAATGAATCAATCTTTCGGGTAGTTTTCGGTGAATTGGCCAAAAATAATTGATTTGTGATTCGGTTCGATTCGTTCATTCGTTCTCTCACTAAATCATTTTGAGCAGTTACTCAGTCAGTATCGGGATACTTAATGAAACTGAGAACAGTGTACTGGATGAAGTGAATATTTACTACGATCAACTGAAATTGAAACCCAATGACCGCTCATATGGCAGTTAGCCTATAGTAAAATATAGTTAATATTAGCATGCTAATATTGTATGTGTGAAAACAACTTAAGGCCTCTATATTTAATGGTGAAGTTCTTTTTCGTTCTTCGTTTAGGGGTAAAAAGACGTTTGAAATACATGACCAGCGATATACTGTTACCGAACATCCAGACACAATGCTGAGAGCGACGTTTAGATTAACATGTACACTATATTGCCAAAAGTATTGAGCTGCTGTATCTAAGCCACATCACCAAGTGCAATGTAAAGCTGGGATGCAGTATTTTTTTTTACTTCATTGGAATGGAATAAAACTTGGTAAAGGTTTTGGCACTTGCTGTGTGAACACACAAAAAAAAATCATGGACATGATTCGAAAAGATTAAATGGTCCTGTAAAAAATTGTCACACTTGTGCTCCTCGCAGTCAAAAATGAGCGCATTGGAAATTAATGGGAGACAAATTTTATCTGGTGAAAAGTTTTGGTACTGCAGACAAACAAAATCTGACTGAAAACTAATTTTTTGAGATAATAATAATAATCTGCCAAGTTTCGTCTTTGAAAAGAGATCAATCTTAAAGCAACACCATGGAGCTTTTGCTCTTCGGTCGCTCTACTGGTTGGAGAGGAAATTGTCCATTACCGCTGTCGTAAATAATGTAGCCTAGCGTCACACGCGCGCTCGCTGTTTATCCAGTGCCGCCTATAGAATGAATGATGTCCACAGACGAGGTGGAGTATGTCACATGATTTCATGACAGTATGATGTATTGCGACATCAGAAACGAGGTAAATAATGACTATTGTAACGCTTTACGTAAAGCAAGTCAAATTTGTAGTTTTCTTATGTCCCATTCGGACTACTGAAACACGACCCGATCTGGCAAACTTGCATAGTGTGTTTATAGCAGATATAGTGTGTTTATAGCAGATATAGTGTGGTTATAGTGTGTTTATAGCAGATATAGTGTGTTTATAGCAGATATAGTGTGTTTATGGCAGATATAGTGTGGTTATAGTGTGTTTATAGCAGATATAGTGTGTTTATAGCAGATATAGTGTGTTTATAGCAGATACAGTGTCTGTATAGCAGATATATAGTGTTTATAGCAGATATAGTGTGGTTATAGCAGATATAGTGTGTTTCTAGCAGATATAGTGTGGTTATAGCAGATATAGTGTGGTTATAGCATATATAGTGTGTTTACAGTGTGGTTATAGCAGATATAGTGTGGTTATAGCAGATAAGTGTGTTTATACCAGATATAGTGCAGTTATAGCAGATATAGTGTGTTTATAGCAGATATAGTGTGTATAGTGTGTTTAGAGCAGATACAGTGTGGTTATAGCAGATACAGTGTCTTTATAGCAGATACTGTGTTTATAGCAGATATAGTGTGGTTATAGCACATATAGTGTGTTTATAGCAGATATAGTGTGGTTATAGCAGATATAGTGTGGTTATAGCAGATATAGTGTGTTTATAGCAGATATAGTGTGGTTATAGCAGATATAGTGTGGTTATAGCATATATAGTGTGTTTACAGTGTGGTTATAGCAGATATAGAGTGGTTGTAGCAGATATAGTGTGTTTATAGCAGATATAGTGTGGTTATAGCAGCTATAGTGTGTTTATAGCAGATATAGTGTGGTTATAGTAGATATAGTGTGGTTATAGCAGATAAGTGTGTTTATACCAGATATAGTGCAGTTATAGCAGATATAGTGTGTTTATAGCAGATATAGTGTGTATAGTGTGTTTATAGCAGATACAGTGTGGTTATTGCAGATACAGTGTCTTTATAGCAGATATTGTGTTTATAGCAGATATAGTGTGGTTATAGCACATATAGTGTGTTTATAGCAGATATAGTGTGGTTATAGCAGATATAGTGTTTATAGCAGATATAGTGTGGTTATAGCAGATATAGTGTGGTTATAGCAGATATTGTGTGTTTACAGTGTGGTTATAGCAGATATAGTGTGTTTATAACAGATATAGAGTGTTTATAGCAGATATAGTGTGGTTATAGCAGATATAGTGTGGTTATAGCAGATAAGTGTGTTTATAGCAGATATAGTGCGGTAATAGCAGATATAGTGTATTTATAGCAGATATAGTGTGGTTATAGCACATATAGTGTGTTTATAGCAGATATAGTGTGGTTATAGCAGATATAGTGTGGTTATAGCAGATATAGTGTTTATAGCAGATATAGTGTGGTTATAGCAGATATAGTGTGGTTATAGCAGATATTGTGTGTTTACAGTGTGTTTATAGCAGATATAGTGTGTTTATAGCAGATATAGAGTGTTTATAGCAGATATAGTGTGGTTATAGCAGATATAGTGTGGTTATAGCAGATAAGTGTGTTTATAGCAGATATAGTGCGGTAATAGCAGATATAGTGTATTTATAGCAGATATAGTGTTTATAGTGTGGTTATAGCAGATATAGTGTGTTTATAGCAGATATAGTGTGTTTAGTGTGTTTATAGCAGATGCAGTGTGTTTATAGCAGATATAGAGTGTTTATAGCAAATATAGTGTGTTTATAGCAGATATAGTGAGTTTATAGCAGATATAGAGTGTTTATAGCAGATAAAGTGTGTTTATAGCAGATATAGTGTGTGTTTATAGCAGATATAGTGTGGTTATAGCAGATATAGTGTGTTTATAGCAGATATAGTGTGTTTATAGCAGATATAGTGTGGTTATAGTGTGGTTATAGCAGCTATAGTGTTTATATCAGATATATAGCAGATATAGTGTGTTATAGCAGATATAGTGTGGTTATAGCAGATAAAGTGTGTTTAGTGTGTTTATAGCAGATATAGTGTGGTTATAGTGTGTTTATAGCAGATATAGTGTGTTTATAGCAGATATAGTGTGGTTATAGCAGATATAGTGTGAGTTTATAGCAGATATAGTGTGGTTATAGCAGATATAGTGTGTTTATAGCAGATATAGTGTGTTTAGTGTGTTTATAGCAGATATAGTGTGTTTATAGCAGATATAGTGTGGTTATAGTCTGGTTATAGCAGATATAGTGTGTTTATAGCAGATATAGTGTGGTTATAGCAGCTATAGTGTGTTTATATCAGATATAGTGTGTTTATAGCAGATATAGTGTGGTTATAGCAGATATAGTGTGGTTATAGTAGATATAGTGTGTTTATAGCAGATATAGTGTTTATAGCAGATATAATGTGGTTATAGCTGATATAGTGTGTTTATAGCAGATATAGTGTGGTTATAGCAGATATCGTGCGGTTATAGCATATATAGCAGATATAGTGTGGTTATAGCAGATATAGTGTGTTTATAGCAGATATAGTGTGGTTATAGCAGATATAGTGTGTTTATAGCAGATATATAGCAGATATAGTGTATTTATAGCAGATATAGTGTGGTTATAGTGTGGTTATAGCAGATATAGTGTGTTTAGTGTGTTTATAGCAGATATAGTGTGGTTATAGTGTGTTTATAGCAGATATAGTGTGGTTATAGCAGATATAGTGCGGTTATAGCAGATATAGTGTGTTTATAGCAGATATAGCACCGCAGAGCGAATCCAGAAGTGCCTTTCACCCTGTTACGACTTGATGAACCACTGATAAGATTTTGGAAAAATTATTTTAAGGTACAAAATGTTCCATAGTGTTGCTTTAACTCTTAATTCAAACTTAATTCAAGATTTATGAAAATTAATTTTCAGATCTATTCTCAAAAAGTGATTTAAATACAGCGTAACAAAAACTTAGTCTAATATATATATATATATATTATAGTAGGCCTACATTCATTTCACTGACCCAAAAAAACTGTCATTTTTGAGCGACACGCAAAGAGCACCAGAGGGTTAAGACCAAATACGTTCTGTTCAAGTTACACAGAGTTTTGCCGTAGCAATGTCATTATGAAGGTCCACCGTCCTCTCTTTATGCTGATGCGTGCAGCTTCATCAGGATGAGATAAATCCACTGCAGATCTTCTCCTCTCCTGCTGTGATCAAACAGGCTGATGGAGGGTCAGAGATGCTCTTAATTCCAGCATCCGTGAGGGTGAAAGCATCAGTTTAACTCACCCGGCTTCATCCGTCACAGACACGATGCTCTGCCTCCAGTGATGATGTATGGCAGGAGAGGTCACTGACAGGTCATCATGAGGGATCATCGATCAGCGGCAGGACATGTGCAGGCATCAGGACACACATGGCCGGTGAGCCTCAGTCACCGGGAACAAAATTAACGATCTAGTCCCGGGAATGTTTGTCTGCTCTTTCGGGAGTGAATGATTGGAACCGTCAAATGTTCATTTAAAACACTTAAATTCGCAACGCAAGCTGCATTTACATTTTTTAAGCAGCTTCCTCAACACCATTCATTTTGCATCATAAGTTAAACTACTCCTCCGCTTTACCAGACCGACTCTTTTCAAAATTGTCCACTCTGGCTCCACATGAGGGCGCTCACAGGACGAGTGCAGTTCCACTCTGGCTCCACATGAGGGCGCTCACAGGACGAGTGCAGTTCCACTCTGGCTCCACATGAGGGCGCTCACAGGACGGGTGCAGTTCCACTCTGGCTCCACATGAGGGCGCTCACAGGACGAGTGCAGTTCCACTCTGGCTCCACTCGAGGACGCTCACAGGATGAGTGCACTTCCACTTTGGCTCCAGATGAGGGCGCTCACAGGACGGGTGCAGTTCCACTCTGGCTCCACATGAGGGCGCTCACAGGATGAGTGCAGTTCCTCTCTGGCTCCACATGAGGGCGCTCACAGGACGAGTGCAGAATGTATGGAGGTCTATAAACCTCTACCCCTCAATCCACTTTTCTCAGGATATAATTTTTTGTCTAGTAATTTAAATGTTGTATTCAAAAGGAGATGCAAATAACTTACACATTGCTGGGTGTTAGATTTTTTAGAGTCACTTATTTGCTTTAAAAAGTCGTACATCGTACGACCATAGATACTGCTTTACGGCAATCCTTCAGTCACTTTCGTGATTTCGCACTCTGCACTTTCTATTCTCTCAAGGTACCGACAACACAGCTGACACAGTAAACACACAACACAGCTGACACAGTAAACACACAACACAGCTGACACAGTAAACACACAACACAGCTGACACAGTAAACACACGTGTAGAAGAGTTCAGTCCGCCTTAACATTCTCCCGCTTCGGACGCCACGATGCCATCAAGCGGTGTCTCTGTCATAATCAGTCCTTCACTGACCAATCAGCATCATTAGCAGAATGCTAGCGTGTTATGGGCAACAACAACTCAACCTGTAAGAACTCGAAAGGACAGAAGTACTCGTTAATTCAACTCTCTACCTATAACCCATGTTGAACTTGCAAAACCTACAATCAAATCTGAGATTTCTCAGCCGTCTAGCTCCACAGACTCCCATTCATTTAGCACTCGGAGATCGCCCCCAGTGGAGCTCTGGTGGAACTACAACCACCATTCGGTACAATAGGACGTAATAGGGAGTGGCCAGGCTCTCCGTAGACGGCTCTGGTTAGAGCTTATAGAGATATCAGCCGGATGGCTTAGTGCAGGCTCTAACGGATCCAAGGCTGTGTCTTGTAAATTACTCCACTAATAATGCCGGAATGGTACCAGACTTCTTCAGTAGCACAAAGAGGTTCTGTACTCATAAAACAAGGCATTGGAAAGTTTGTAAGTACATCAGGAGTTTATTTAAATAACACTATTTTTTTTGTACTTTATCATCTGGCGACTGGCACCGTTTCATAGACTAGTGTTATTTATAAGCCCTGTGTAAGACTGTACTGGGGGGGCATTATACTGAACAACTTTGACGACAGACTTTCCTCTGGCATTTCAGAACAAAAAACACATTTCAAATGCTGTGTAACGAGACCGGTCCATCCTATGGCAAAGTCACATGACTTTTTTGATGTGCATCGATGAATTTATTCAGTAAATGTGTTTATGTGGTCATAGTTTATGCGCATGTTTTCAATAAAAAGTTTATCCGACTCAATTGAGTGCATATGTTTTATATAAAAATTTATGTGCATTTTGGAGTTTCCATCCAGCGTTTTATATGCAATATCCCAAAATCCACATAAAAATAGGTGGTTGAAAACAAAGCTAATCATTTCCCACCGGGATCCTCTTCAAACTGCTCTATTCATTCATTCCTGAGGCAGAGGAAAGAAAAGATGATTGCTTACGGACAGCGAGCTGTGAGGAGTCAATTTACATCTGTGACCTTTAGGATTCAAGAAGATAACTGAGCCATTCCACACGTGAGCACAGTCTCTCTGTGAATCTATCAGCAATTAAGATGAGTCGTAAGTTACAAGGACAGCTTCACGAGGGCTTCATGTTGATATTTTACTCCGGTGAATATGGTGAAACGCTCACACGAGAGACAGCAGATAACAGTCGCTAATGGAATCCACCTGTGGAATAGCAGAACACAGAAACAGAAACCTGTTCTGTCTCGCGTTTGTGCAATTAGAAATAGACAAAAGAGCATCATAGTGGATTATAAAAGCTGATTAACATTCAAGGCCTTGATAGAGCACAGTTACACATTATTGCATCACTAGACAAAAGCGCAATATTGACTACTAATGTCCAGCCATTTCGTTTATTTTTATCTGCATGACTTTGTCTTTTAAGGGTACCGTTTCTTTTCATAGGTGTCTCAGTGTACACATGCACAAAATTCCTCTCCAAAAGCAATACAATTGTAATGTATAGATGAATTAGAAGCTTTACTGTCATAAGAGAACTGTTCTGCAGTCAGTTCCTCATACAGATCACATTAATGGCCATATTTTGCTCATAATGTTTTTCGGGTGGTGTTAGTACTCTCCATTTACAGTTACTCAAAAACAAGACTGCATTTAAGATATGAGGTTATTTCATATAAAATGTCATTAAACCTAGGCATTGATTTAGTTCTTGCGGCATTATTGAGACGCTCCAGTAAATCCCACAGGCTCACGATTATATTTAAAATGTTCGGCACAAGGCAAATCTGTGCTAGCTGATATGAACAGAGCTTATGCCCAAAATGATCTATCGTCTCCTTGCATGTTTCTCACTTTTCTATTTACTATACAACACGTTTTTTTTCTTCTCAGTTCAGTAAGCATAGATAAGCTTGTTGAAATGCACAAATCACTGGTGTGTGCTTGCTAAATGTCACAAAAAAGCAGCCTTAAAAATATTACCACAAAACACTGTGACCCATTCTCCAATGTAATTTAATAAAACGGTGAGCTTAACAGAGGCTTAATAGCAAGGGCTGTATAATTAACTTGGGGATGTAGTTTGGAGTTCACAGATGCCTAACGGTGGTGTAACCTAAACCCTCGAGTGAAGGAAGCGATGCTTTTTATTTCCTATCAGAGAATCTGCGAGTTTCAGTTTGGAGGAAGCCAAAGAACACCATTGCTGCCAACTGTTAAACATGATGGGAATCATTGACACTAAGCTGTCATCTTCTGGGACTCATTAAGTTTACCGGTTACTCTGCATGTTGTATAACAGAGAAGTTAAATGTCTAACGACTCGAAGAACATCTGCTGAAGAAGGGGGATTTTATTATAGAGTTCTTCAGCTGTGGAACCGCCCGTCTGCGTACATTATTAAGGAAATACGCATCAGAAATGATATATGATGAATTAAAGCATTAATTTTTAGTCAATTGTATTATGAAGTCGAGGCATGCTGGCAAACCTAAATAATACTCAAATATAGTTGAAAGTTGGAACTCAATCATTAAAGAAACCAAATGTGCCTAAAATGAAATGTATTAAAGGAGTAGTTCACTTCAGAATTAAAATTTCCTGATCATTTACTCTCCTCCATGTCATCCAAGATGTCCATGTCTTTCTTTCTTCAGTGGAAATGAAATGAAGGTTTTTGAGGAAAACACTCCAGGATTTCCTCCATATAGTGTCTTCAATGGGGTCCAACGGCTCGAAGGTCCAGATGTGAGTTTCAGTGCAGCTTCAAAGTCTCGACACGATCCAGCCGAGGAATACGAGTCTCATCTACACAAACCAGCGACATTTATAACTAAATACACATTTATATACTTTAACCACTAATGCTGGTCCTGCTCTCGCTGTGATGCGTCACACATTACGTCATCAGGGTGAAAGGTCAAGCGTGACGTAGGCGGAAGAACCGACCCAGTGTTTACAAGCCAACGTGCAGAGACTGAGTCAAATGGCATTTACAAAAATAAAAGGTAAAACAATGAAATTGGAGGAGAAAAAGAGATGGAGTTTTTCCATCACACGTGACATTTCCAACCTGATGATGTAATGTGTAAAAAATAAAATAAAAGCTAAAACAACGATGTCGGACGATTTTGAAGTTGGAGCAGAAAAAGAGATGGAGTTTTTCGCCCTATTCTACATTTTCCACATATGTCACGCGTGACCTTTCCAATGTGATTATGTAAAACCTTAATTTATTTTCGACTGACGAAAGACAAACATGAATATCTTGGATGACGTGGGTGAAGGAGAGTAAATTATCATGAAATTATAATTCTGAAGTGAACTACTCCTGTAAGGGCAGTAAGCCAAGAACGTTGTTGAATGATTGTAGGGATGTCGGGTATTGTGAAGCAGACTCATATTCCTTGTTTACCGTCTTTCATTAACCTGAGCCAGACACTATTAGGTCTTTCTTAAGTATATGTATGGATAACCGCGTGTCTCTCGTGTCACGGTGTCTTCGTGACCGCAGTCATCAAACGCACCACTGCAGAAGGTCACCGGTGTCAGTCCTCCGCTTCCATGGCTTCTCAAAGGCATCACATTCAAAGCTGTTTTCCCTGCATGTCCTGTAATAAAAAAGAGAAAGGCAGCTGGAGGAGAGGGATCAACTGAGTAAACAGAGACTGAGCTGTAATTGTCCTCTCGGTCTCCATATAACACATGATTCAGTGTGTCATCAGACAAGCACAGTGCATTTGCTCTAGGGATGTGTTGACAATATGGATCAATCGATTTTCATTGATTTTCATTTTGACAAACTGATATCGATTCTTAAGTCCTATAATAGACCTTTTATCCTATGCTGTTTTCTGTTGATGTGTGAACAAAACTTCATTACTCGTAGAGCATCTGACATCCATTAATCTGCCATCATTAAGCTTTGTACTTTGTTACTTTTGATATGAAACAAAGCGTAACACTTTATTTTGATGGACCTCTTTTGACCATAAGTGTCTTTGATCCTACAGTAGTGACCAGAAGTGATGTCTGGAGGGGATATTTTGTTTTAACGACCCTACAAGTTCAATTAAACCATCAAAATAAGAGGAAAATACTTTCTATTCTGTAAATAATTTAAATATGAGGGAAGATCAAAACACTATAGTTGGTTAAGGTGTTAAACTGACAATTCTTAGGCGCAGCTTCTTTGAGTCTTGTCAGTAAACGCCCACTGTTATGATTGGCTAAGAACATCACTGCACAGGAAACAGTATCAACGCTCACTCGCTATTGAACGTTTTGAAAATATTATCCATATAAAACCATAATTTACAGACAAAGCATTATGAACTCATTTACTACAGTTTGTGATGCAGCTGCTGTCAGATTCAATACAGTCGCGGCTTCATCTGTCAACAAAAGTTTCTTTGCAAACTCTCCATTTCACTGTGCCTCCATTACGAAACAAAATGCTACGAACAAACATTTATTCCTGCGAAGTGATCCGAGACGCTATTAAAATAAACCATCCACTTGTTCCTGACGCAAGGATCCTTCTGAAGTCTCAACAGAAATTAAAAGATTTTTTTAAACTGAGCGTTTCTTTACGCTTCCATTTGTCCTGTTGTAGACAGACTCAAGCATGTGGATATACCGTAAACTATCAGTGTACAGTCAGTCATTATAATCTGAACACACATCTGTATACTGTATCAGTGTATCAGAGTCAGTCATTATAATCTGAACACACATCTGTATACTGTATCAGTGTAGACAGTCAGTCATTATAATCTGAACACACATCTGTATACTGTATCAGTGTAGACAG
The DNA here is from genome assembly GCA_030578275.1 of Meda fulgida. Taxonomy (NCBI): domain Eukaryota; kingdom Metazoa; phylum Chordata; class Actinopteri; order Cypriniformes; family Leuciscidae; genus Meda; species Meda fulgida. Next base: position 31,027,120 of record CM060636.1, read on the forward strand.
TCAGTCATTATAATCTGAACACACATCTGTATACTGTATCAGTGTATCAGAGTCAGTCATTATAATCTGAACACACATCTGTATACTGTATCAGTGTATCAGTGTCAGTCATTATAATCTGAACACACATCTGTATACTGTATCAGTGCATCAGTCAGTCATTATAATCTGAACACACATCTGTATACTGTATCATTGTATCAGAGTCAGTCATTATAATCTGAACACATATCTGTATACTGTATCAGTGTCAGTCATTATAATCTGAACACATATCTGTGTACTGTGTCAGTGTATCAGTGTCAGTCATTATAATCTGAACACACATCTGTATACTGTATCAGTGTATCAGTGTCAGTCATTATAATCTGAACACACATCTGTATACTGTATCACTGTATCAGTGTCAGTCATTATAATCTGAACACACATCTGTATACTGTATCAGTGTATCAGAGTCAGTCATTATAATCTGAACACATATCTGTATACTGTATCAGTGTATCAGTGTCAGTCATTATAATCTAAACACACATCTGTATCAGTGTATCAGTGTATCAGTGTCAGTCATTATAACCTGAACACACATCTGTATACTGTATCAGTGTATCAGAGTCAGTCATTATAATCTGAACACACATCTGTATACTGTATCAGTGTATCAGCGTCAGTCATAATCTGAACACACATCTGTATACTGTATCAGTGTCAGTCATTATAATCTGAACACACATCTGTATACTGTATCAGTGTATCAGTGTCAGTCATTATAATCTGAACACACATCTGTGTACTGTATTAGTGTATCAGAGTCAGTCATTATAATCTGAACACACATCTGTATACTGTATCAGTGTATCAGAGTCAGTCATTATAATCTGAAGACACATCTGTATACTGTATCAGTGTATCAGTGTCAGTCATTATAATCTGAACACACATCTGTATACTGTATCAGTGTATCAGTGTCAGTCATTATAATCTGAACACACATCTGTACACTGTATCAGTGTATCAGTGTCAGTCATTATAATCTGAACACACATCTGTGTACTGTATCAGTGTATCAGTGTCAGTCATTATAATCTGAACACACATCTGTATACTGTATCACTGTATCAGCGTCAGTCATTATAATCTGAACACACATCTGTATACTGTATCAGTGTATCAGTGTCAGTCATTATAATCTGAACACACATCTGTATACTGTATCAGTGTATCAGCGTCAGTCATTATAATCTGAACACACATCTGTACACTGTATCAGTGTATCAGTGTCAGTCATTATAATCTGAACACACATCTGTATACTGTATCAGTGTATCAGAGTCAGTCATAATAATCTGAACACACATCTGTATACTGTATCAGTGAATCAGCGTTAGTCATTATAATCTGAACACACATCTGTATACTGTATCAGTGTATCAGTGTCAGTCATTATAATCTGAACACACATCTGTATACTGTATCAGTGTATCAGAGTCAGTCATTATAATCTGAACACACATCTGTATACTGTATCAGTGTATCAGTGTCAGTCATTATAATCTGAACACACATCTCTATACTGTATCAGTGTAGACAGTGTCAGTCATTATAATCTGAACACACATCTGTATACTGTATCAGTGTATCAGTGTCAGTCATTATAATCTGAACACACATCTGTATACTGTATCAGTGTAGACAGTGTCAGTCACTATAATCTGAACACACATCTGTATACTGTATACTGTATCAGTGTCAGTCATTATAATCTGAACACACATCTGTATACTGTATCAGTGTATCAGAGTCAGTCATTATAATCTGAACACACATCTGTATACTGTATACTGTATCAGTGTCAGTCATTATAATCTGAACACACATCTGTATACTGTATCAGTGTAGACAGTGTCAGTCACTATAATCTGAACACACATCTGTATACTGTATACTGTATCAGTGTCAGTCATTATAATCTGAACACACATCTGTATACTGTATACTGTATCAGTGTCAGTCATTATAATCTGAACACACATCTGTATACTGTATCAGTGTATCAGAGTCAGTCATTATAATCTGAACACACATCTGTATACTGTATACTGTATCAGTGTCAGTCATTATAATCTGAACACACATCTGTACACTGTATCAGTGTATCAGTGTCAGTCATTATAATCTGAACACACATCTGTATACTGTATCAGTGTATCAGAGTCAGTCATTATAATCTGAACACACATCTGTATACTGTATCAGTGTCAGTCATTATAATCTGAACACACATCTGTACACTGTATCAGTGTATCAGTGTCAGTCATTATAATCTGAACACACATCTGTATACTGTATCAGTGTATCAGAGTCAGTCATTATAATCTGAACACACATCTGTATACTGTATCAGTGTATCAGCGTCAGTCATTATAACCTGAACACACATCTGTATACTGTATCAGTGTATCAGTGTCAGTCATTATAACCTGAACACACATCTGTATACCGTATCAGTGTATCAGAGTCAGTCATTATAATCTGAACACACATCTGTATACTGTATCAGTGTATCAGCGTCAGTCATAATCTGAACACACATCTGTATACTGTATCAGCGTCAGTCATTATAATCTGAACACACATCTGTATACTGTATCAGTGTATCAGAGTCAGTCATTATAATCTGCACACACATCTGTATACTGTATCAGTGTATCAGCGTCAGTCATTATAATCTGAACACACATCTGTATACTGTATCAGTGTAGACAGCGTCAGTCATTATAATCTGAACACACATCTGTATACTGTATCAGTGTATCAGTGTCAGTCATTATAATCTGAACACACATCTGTATACTGTATCAGTGTATCAGCGTCAGTCATTATAATCTGAACACACATCTGTATACTGTATCAGTGTATCAGTGTCAGTCATTATAATCTGAACACACATCTGTATACTGTATCAGTGTAGACAGCGTCAGTCATTATAATCTGAACACACATCTGTGTACTGTATCAGTGTATCAGTGTCAGTCATTATAATCTGAACACACATCTGTATACTGTATCAGTGTATCAGCGTCAGTCATTATAATCTGAACACACATCTGTGTACTGTATCAGTGTATCAGTGTCAGTCATTATAATCTGAACACACATCTGTATACTGTATCAGTGTATCAGCGTCAGTCATTATAATCTGAACACACATCTGTATACTGTATCAGTGTAGACAGTCAGTCATTATAATCTGAACACACATCTGTATACTGTATACTGTATCAGTGTCAGTCATTATAATCTGAACACACATCTGTGTACTGTATCAGTGTATCAGTGTCAGTCATTATAATCTGAACACACATCTGTATACTGTATCAGTGTATCAGTGTCAGTCATTATAATCTGAACACACATCTGTATACTGTATCAGTGTATCAGCGTCAGTCATTATAATCTGAACACACATCTGTATACTGTATCAGTGTATCAGTGTCAGTCATTATAATCTAAACACACATCAGTATACTGTATCAGTGTAGACAGCGTCAGTCATTATAATCTGAACACACATCTGTGTACTGTATCAGTGTATCAGTGTCAGTCATTATAATCTGAACACACATCTGTATACTGTATCAGTGTATCAGCGTCAGTCATTATAATCTGAACACACATCTGTGTACTGTATCAGTGTATCAGTGTCAGTCATTATAATCTGAACACACATCTGTATACTGTATCAGTGTATCAGCGTCAGTCATTATAATCTGAACACACATCTGTATACTGTATCAGTGTAGACAGTCAGTCATTATAATCAGAACACACATCTGTATACTGTATACTGTATCAGTGTCAGTCATTATAATCTGAACACACATCTGTGTACTGTATCAGTGTATCAGTGTCAGTCATTATAATCTGAACACACATCTGTATACTGTATCAGTGTATCAGTGTCAGTCATTATAATCTGAACACACATCTGTATACTGTATCAGTGTATCAGCGTCAGTCATTATAATCTGAACACACATCTGTATACTGTATCAGTGTAGACAGTGTCAGTCATTATAATCTGAACACACATCTGTATACTGTATCAGTGTATCAGCGTCAGTCATTATAATCTGAACACACATCTGTATACTGTATCAGTGTATCAGCGTCAGTCATTATAATCTGAACACACATCTGTATACTGTATCAGTGTATCAGCGTCAGTCATTATAATCTGAACACACATCTGTGTACTGTATCAGTGTATCAGTGTCAGTCATTATAATCTGAACACACATCTGTATACTGTATCAGTGTATCAGCGTCAGTCATTATAATCTGAACACACATCTGTATACTGTATCAGTGTAGACAGTCAGTCATTATAATCTGAACACACATCTGTATACTGTATCAGTGTATCAGTGTCAGTCATTATAATCTGAACACACATCTGTATACTGTATCAGTGTATCAGTGTCAGTCATTATAATCTGAACACACATCTGTATACTTTATCAGTGTATCAGTGTCAGTCATTATAATCTGAACACACATCTGTATACTGTATCAGTGTATCAGCGTCAGTCATTATAATCTGAACACACATCTGTATACTGTATCAGTGTATCAGTGTCAGTCATTATAATCTGAACACACATCTGTATACTGTATCAGTGTAGACAGCGTCAGTCATTATAATCTGAACACACATCTGTGTACTGTATCAGTGTATCAGTGTCAGTCATTATAATCTGAACACACATCTGTATACTGTATCAGTGTATCAGCGTCAGTCATTATAATCTGAACACACATCTGTGTACTGTATCAGTGTATCAGTGTCAGTCATTATAATCTGAACACACATCTGTATACTGTATCAGTGTATCAGCGTCAGTCATTATAATCTGAACACACATCTGTATACTGTATCAGTGTAGACAGTCAGTCATTATAATCTGAACACACATCTGTATACTGTATACTGTATCAGTGTCAGTCATTATAATCTGAACACACATCTGTGTACTGTATCAGTGTATCAGTGTCAGTCATTATAATCTGAACACACATCTGTATACTGTATCAGTGTATCAGTGTCAGTCATTATAATCTGAACACACATCTGTATACTGTATCAGTGTATCAGCGTCAGTCATTATAATCTGAACACACATCTGTATACTGTATCAGTGTAGACAGTGTCAGTCATTATAATCTGAACACACATCTGTATACTGTATCAGTGTATCAGCGTCAGTCATTATAATCTGAACACACATCTGTATACTGTATCAGTGTATCAGCGTCAGTCATTATAATCTGAACACACATCTGTATACTGTATCAGTGTATCAGCGTCAGTCATTATAATCTGAACACACATCTGTGTACTGTATCAGTGTATCAGTGTCAGTCATTATAATCTGAACACACATCTGTATACTGTATCAGTGTATCAGCGTCAGTCATTATAATCTGAACACACATCTGTATACTGTATCAGTGTAGACAGTCAGTCATTATAATCTGAACACACATCTGTATACTGTATCAGTGTATCAGTGTCAGTCATTATAATCTGAACACACATCTGTATACTGTATCAGTGTATCAGTGTCAGTCATTATAATCTGAACACACATCTGTATACTGTATCAGTGTATCAGTGTCAGTCATTATAATCTGAACACACATCTGTATACTGTATCAGTGTATCAGCGTCAGTCATTATAATCTGAACACACATCTGTATACTGTATCAGTGTATCAGTGTCAGTCATTATAATCTGAACACACATCTGTATACTGTATCAGTGTAGACAGCGTCAGTCATTATAATCTGAACACACATCTGTGTACTGTATCAGTGTATCAGTGTCAGTCATTATAATCTGAACACACATCTGTATACTGTATCAGTGTATCAGCGTCAGTCATTATAATCTGAACACACATCTGTGTACTGTATCAGTGTATCAGTGTCAGTCATTATAATCTGAACACACATCTGTATACTCTATCAGTGTATCAGCGTCAGTCATTATAATCTGAACACACATCTGTATACTGTATCAGTGTAGACAGTCAGTCATTATAATCTGAACACACATCTGTATACTGTATACTGTATCAGTGTCAGTCATTATAATCTGAACACACATCTGTGTACTGTATCAGTGTATCAGTGTCAGTCATTATAATCTGAACACACATCTGTATACTGTATCAGTGTATCAGTGTCAGTCATTATAATCTGAACACACATCTGTATACTGTATCAGTGTATCAGCGTCAGTCATTATAATCTGAACACACATCTGTATACTGTATCAGTGTAGACAGTGTCAGTCATTATAATCTGAACACACATCTGTATACTGTATCAGTGTATCAGCGTCAGTCATTATAATCTGAACACACATCTGTATACTGTATCAGTGTATCAGCGTCAGTCATTATAATCTGAACACACATCTGTATACTGTATCAGTGTATCAGCGTCAGTCATTATAATCTGAACACACATCTGTGTACTGTATCAGTGTATCAGTGTCAGTCATTATAATCTGAACACACATCTGTATACTGTATCAGTGTATCAGCGTCAGTCATTATAATCTGAACACACATCTGTATACTGTATCAGTGTAGACAGTCAGTCATTATAATCTGAACACACATCTGTATACTGTATCAGTGTATCAGTGTCAGTCATTATAATCTGAACACACATCTGTATACTGTATCAGTGTATCAGTGTCAGTCATTATAATCTGAACACACATCTGTATACTGTATCAGTGTAGACAGTGTCAGTCATTATAATCTGAACACACATCTGTATACTGTATCAGTGTATCAGCTTCAGTCATTATAATCTGAACACACAGCTGTATACTGTATCAGTGTAGACATTGTCAGTCACTATAATCCGAACACACATCTCTATACTGTATCAGTGTATCAGCGTCAGTCATTATAATCTGAACACACATCTGTATACTGTATCAGTGTAGACAGTGTCAGTCATTATAATCTGAACACACATCTGTATACTGTATCAGTGTATCAGCGTCAGTCATTATAATCTGAACACACATCTGTATACTGTATCAGTGTATCAGAGTCAGTCATTATAATCTGCACACACATCTGTATACTGTATCAGTGTATCAGTGTCAGTCATTATAATCTGAACACACATCTGTATACTGTATCAGTGTAGACAGTGTCAGTCATTATAATCTGAGCACACATCTGTGTACTGTATCAGTGTAGACAGTGTCAGTCATTATAATCTGAACACACATCTGTATACTGTATCAGTGTATCAGCGTCAGTCATTATAATCTGAACACACATCTGTATACTGTATCAGTGTATCAGCGTCAGTCATTATAATCTGAACACACATCTGTATACTGTATCAGTGTCAGTCATTATAATCTGAACACACATCTGTATACTGTATCAGTGTATCAGAGTCAGTCATTATAATCTGCACACACATCTGTATACTGTATCAGTGTATCAGCGTCAGTCATTATAATCTGAACACACATCTGTATACTGTATCAGTGTATCAGTGTCAGTCATTATAATCTGAACACACATCTGTATACTGTATCAGTGTAGACAGCGTCAGTCATTATAATCTGAACACACATCTGTGTACTGTATCAGTGTATCAGTGTCAGTCATTATAATCTGAACACACATCTGTATACTGTATCAGTGTATCAGCGTCAGTCATTATAATCTGAACACACATCTGTATACTGTATCAGTGTATCAGTGTCAGTCATTATAATCTGAACACACATCTGTATACTGTATCAGTGTAGACAGCGTCAGTCATTATAATCTGAACACACATCTGTGTACTGTATCAGTGTATCAGTGTCAGTCATTATAATCTGAACACACATCTGTATACTGTATCAGTGTATCAGCGTCAGTCATTATAATCTGAACACACATCTGTGTACTGTATCAGTGTATCAGTGTCAGTCATTATAATCTGAACACACATCTGTATACTCTATCAGTGTATCAGCGTCAGTCATTATAATCTGAACACACATCTGTATACTGTATCAGTGTAGACAGTCAGTCATTATAATCTGAACACACATCTGTATACTGTATACTGTATCAGTGTCAGTCATTATAATCTGAACACACATCTGTGTACTGTATCAGTGTATCAGTGTCAGTCATTATAATCTGAACACACATCTGTATACTGTATCAGTGTATCAGTGTCAGTCATTATAATCTGAACACACATCTGTATACTGTATCAGTGTATCAGCGTCAGTCATTATAATCTGAACACACATCTGTATACTGTATCAGTGTAGACAGTGTCAGTCATTATAATCTGAACACACATCTGTATACTGTATCAGTGTATCAGCGTCAGTCATTATAATCTGAACACACATCTGTATACTGTATCAGTGTATCAGCGTCAGTCATTATAATCTGAACACACATCTGTATACTGTATCAGTGTATCAGCGTCAGTCATTATAATCTGAACACACATCTGTGTACTGTATCAGTGTATCAGTGTCAGTCATTATAATCTGAACACACATCTGTATACTGTATCAGTGTATCAGCGTCAGTCATTATAATCTGAACACACATCTGTATACTGTATCAGTGTAGACAGTCAGTCATTATAATCTGAACACACATCTGTATACTGTATCAGTGTATCAGTGTCAGTCATTATAATCTGAACACACATCTGTATACTGTATCAGTGTATCAGTGTCAGTCATTATAATCTGAACACACATCTGTATACTGTATCAGTGTAGACAGTGTCAGTCATTATAATCTGAACACACATCTGTATACTGTATCAGTGTATCAGCTTCAGTCATTATAATCTGAACACACAGCTGTATACTGTATCAGTGTAGACATTGTCAGTCACTATAATCTGAACACACATCTGTATACTGTATCAGTGTATCAGCGTCAGTCATTATAATCTGAACACACATCTCTATACTGTATCAGTGTATCAGCGTCAGTCATTATAATCTGAACACACATCTCTATACTGTATCAGTGTATCAGTGTCAGTCATTATAATCTGAACACACATCTCTATACTGTATCAGTGTATCAGCGTCAGTCATTATAATCTGAACACACATCTGTATACTGTATCAGTGTAGACAGTGTCAGTCATTATAATCTGAACACACATCTGTATACTGTATCAGTGTATCAGCGTCAGTCATTATAATCTGAACACACATCTGTATACTGTATCAGTGTATCAGAGTCAGTCATTATAATCTGCACACACATCTGTATACTGTATCAGTGTATCAGTGTCAGTCATTATAATCTGAACACACATCTGTATACTGTATCAGTGTAGACAGTGTCAGTCATTATAATCTGAGCACACATCTGTGTACTGTATCAGTGTAGACAGTGTCAGTCATTATAATCTGAACACACATCTGTATACTGTATCAGTGTATCAGCGTCAGTCATTATAATCTGAACACACATCTGTATACTGTATCAGTGTATCAGCGTCAGTCATTATAATCTGAACACAAATCTGTATACTGTATCAGTGTCAGTCATTATAATCTGAACACACATCTGTATACTGTATCAGTGTATCAGAGTCAGTCATTATAATCTGCACACACATCTGTATACTGTATCAGTGTATCAGTGTCAGTCATTATAATCTGAACACACATCTGTATACTGTATCAGTGTAGACATTGTCAGTCATTATAATCTGAACACACATCTGTATACTGTATCAGTGTATCAGTGTCAGTCATTATAATCTGAACACACATCTGTATACTGTATCATTGTATCAGCGTCAGTCATTATAATCTGAACACACATCTGTATACTGTATCAGTGTAGACAGTGTCAGTCATTATAATCTGAACACACATCTGTATACTGTATCAGTGTAGACAGTGTCAGTCATTATAATCTGAACACACATCTGTATACTGTATCAGTGTAGACAGTCAGTCATTATAATCTGAACACACATCTGTATACTGTATCAGTGTATCAGCGTCAGTCATTATAATCTGAACACACATCTGTATACTGTATCAGTGTATCAGCGTCAGTCATTATAATCTGAACACACATCTGTATACTGTATCACTGTATCAGTGTCAGTCATTATAATCTGAACACACATCTGTATACTGTATCACTGTATCAGAGTCAGTCATTATAATCTGAACACACATCTGTATACTGTATCAGTGTATCAGCGTCAGTCATTATAATCTGAACACACATCTGTATACTGTATCAGTGTATCAGTGTCAGTCATTATAATCTGAACACACATCTGTATACTGTATCAGTGTATCAGCGTCAGTCATTATAATCTGAACACACATCTGTATACTGTATCAGTGTATCAGCGTCAGTCATTATAATCTGAACACACATCTGTATACTGTATCAGTGTATCAGCGTCAGTCATTATAATCTGAACACACATCTGTATACTGTATCAGTGTATCAGCATCAGTCATTATAATCTGAACACACATCTGTATACTGTATCAGTGTAGAAAAAGTTAGATATAATAGCTTCTGTTTGCTTTCGATGTAACGCTCACATCCAGTGTCGGCAAATATCATTTGGTAGGCGACTGAATGCCAGTGGGCGGAGCCTATAGAGTGATGATATAAAACTATTGGTCGATGTCTTGCACTTGAGGCGAGAACAGGCAAATATATTTGCCTGTGTGACGTCACAAATCCCACAATATTAAAACAAGCTGTTTGGTGCTTGATTAGATAAATGCTGTGTTAATAATGAGCAGGATGTTTTAAGCTCTGAAATTTGCAGGATGTTTTAATGGCACAAACATAGACTGTAAAAAATATGGACAAAGCGTCTGTGACGTCACCCATAGACTTTCTGAAGAACGGTTTGAGGCGTTTATGGGGGGTATGGGCGGCGCCATCTTGGAAAATCTTGTTCAAAATGTTCAGAAAGGATCAGAGGTGGTGTGATGTGTGTGTCGGATCATGGCCGAGACGTCACATTTCAGGAACTCCACTCGCCCGTTATCAGCTGTCAATCAAGCTGTCGATCGAAGTTAACCACGCCCTTATTTGTCATACATTTAATATCTAAATACGATCTAAACTAACGAGTTAGAAAAAAATTCACCCCCCTTACAGTTGTCAGGCACTCGGAACCTATCGAAAAATACAATAAAAGTCTATGGGACCAACCTGTAAAAACATGAATTTATGCTGTGAATGCTGTCTATGGACATTTGCTCCCTTTTGGGACCGGCCCCTAGTGGAGTTTACATGTAGTGCAGTTTTTCGCACTTCCGGGTCGGCTTCATTTTTCAGATTAGAATGTTGCCGCTTGGGCACAAAGAACTTATAAAGCCCCGCCCCTCTTCAGCACTGCGCTCGTTGTCTTTTGTCTTCCGGTCTGTATTTTCACAGCGATCTTCCGTATTTATGAAAGATTTAAAATCCTCCCGGTCTACTGACATTTGTTAAGACACCTTCTTTAAACATTACAATCCTCATGATAACTTTCGTCAACTTTGCAATAAGTAAATCAACTTCTCCTCGACATCGATGTCATTGAGATACACAGAGCGACCGCAAAAACGCAAGTTCAAAGACATATTCTAAAGATGACTGAGCGCGTTTCTCTGGCGCATACGGTCCATGTGTCAAAGATCAAGGCAAATGAGATTTCTCGTGTCACGACCCCTTTAAATGTGTGTCTCAGTGCTCAGGTGAACAGCACACTTTCATTAACCCTGAACACAATCACACAGACACAGAGGTCACGCTTCAAGCTTCTGTGTGTGTGTGTGTGTGTGTGTGATTGTAGTCTGAGATTTCAATCTGATTTGTTCCAGATTTCATCATTCAGACTTTTTGAAGAAGTCTTTCTCACTACATATTTAAACAGGGCTTGCTAATATTCACGGGTCCTGAGAGAACATGTTTAACACAGGCTGTTATAGAGCTGTGTGTGTGGCTCTCCTCATCACAGTCGAAAACCAGCAGAGCCACACAATCAGACGCCTCAAAGGGATGTCTTTGTCTTTTAAAGGGGTCATATAATGCCATTTTTGTACAAGTTGATATGAATCTTTCGGGTTTAAATGAAAAAATTGTAGTATACTTTTATTAAAAATTCTCATTGTAATTTAAGAAAACACTCATTAAAAACAGCTCTGTTTTCAGCACGCCGTTTCAGTGCATATGGCTTTAAATGATAATGAGCTTGGCTCACTCCGCCCCTCGGTTCTTTGGGGCGTTTTGACACTAGCAATATGAACCGGAGTCGGACCCGGAACAAGATGACGGCCCCGAAGAAGTTCGACAAAAGGCTCGAACAGGACGTTTCTAAATGTTTGGTTAACTGAATGTAAAATAACTTTGATAAAGTTACTGGCAGGGTAGAGTAGTGAGATACAAACGCTATGTGTTTACTGATGATAGGTTAGGTTAGTTCATTACTTCTCAGTAACAGACAAGTAAACCAGGTGTAACTTAGTGTTACCACAGTTTTTAATAACACATTAACCATAACGCATTGTTCATTATAAACGTGGGATTATGAATTATATTGAGAACGTCGTAACGTAAGCATGCCGTAATATACTCTGAGTGTAAACATTAGCCGCATTCATCGTGAAGCGATTTGCAAAGATTAGTATTAAAGGTTAATAAAACGTTATACTCACTTCTGGAGGTGCAGCGGGAACACGAATAGTTGGGACAGATTCTTTTTTCAGGAGCAGCTTCTTAGCAAAACCAGATTCACACTGACCCTCGTTTATAAAGCAGTCTGGTGAGAAATGATTAGCACTAACATAAAAGACAAAATGACGTAAATGACGTTGATCGTTGGGAATATTCCCTTCACAAATACTCAGAGCCATTCTGCTCCAGCGCATCAACAGCGGCGGCCTGACGACACGCTCAGGGCGGGCCTGTGCTGAAGCCTGCTGTCAATCATCAATCGTGGGAGGGGCGTCCGATATAGTGACGTCACGAGATCAAACGGCTCAATTTGAAGCCGGGGAAAACGGTGCGTTCAAGTCACCTCGTATAGATCGTAATTACGAGTTGAGCGCACTTGAACGCACCACAATGTCGTAAATACCAGTGGGGAGCTCGGGATTTTCTTTAAGCCCAGATCTGTACGAGTTGTGGGCGTGTCACTGAGAAACATGACTGAAGACCACAATACTTAAAAGTATTTTGCAGTGATATTGCTAGACTTTTCTATTTACAGTGAAGTAAGCTAATTGCCTGCACCGAATGTGATGGAATTATAATAACAATGTAATGTAATGGTAAAGTTTGCAGTGGCTTCATAAAATAATTTAAAACATAAAACACACCTGGTGCACATTTATTTGTTCTTTATTTTCTAGAACTAGAGTTTAAGAAACTTGCTCTATTTTTGTGTAATTAATAAAGAGAAAGTACACCGCCATCTTACTCGACGGAAGTGACTTGAACGCACATGCCGTCATAAACACCACTATTGAACTTAAGGGGATTAAAACAAAAACACTGGATGGATTTTTATCATTATATGATGGTTGTGTAGAGGCACTGCCAACACACATTTCAGTACAATCAGCTTGTAAAAGTGCATGTACCATTATATGACTCTTTAATTGATGTTTCTTTCTAACTTTCTCTTGTATTTTATTGCTGTCATTGTCATATCTTTTTAAATGTGCTCTATGAATCAAGTAACTTTGAAAATAGGTGAGTAGATGATGACATTTTGTGCGTGAATCTACCAATCTTCACTTCTAAAAGTGCACACACACACACACACACACACACACACACACACACACACACACACACACACACACACACACACACACACACACTCATGTTGGTGCAACAGCATTATGAGGACTCTCCATAGGCGTAATGGTTTTTATACTGTACAAACTGTATATTCTATCCCCTTACACTGCCCCTATCCCTAAACATGCCCATCACAGGAGACATTCTGCATTTTTACATTTTTAATAAAACATTGTTTTTTATGTTTTTTAAGCTATTTGAATTGTGAGGACTTTTGAAATGTCCTCATAAACCACCTATAAGTTGTAATACCAGTGTAATAGACATGTCATTATACAAATTTGTGTCCTCATAAATCACATAAACCACCCCCCCCACACACACACACACAGCATATTTCTGGAAGAATGCTAGTGTTCTTCACCATGCATTTATATTCCACAGTTTCTCTGATATATAGATGTTTCACATTATTAATTGTGATTAACTTAAATTGTGCGTATTTCAAATAAGCCTGTTTGTGTGAGTTTGTGTGAGTTTGGAGTTGAGCAACTGAAGACCTGCTCAGTGAACGATCTCTCACACGAGTGGACACTGACACCTAGTGTTTCTATGTGGAACTTCAGCTGTTTCTAACCACTTCCTCGTCTGTTTTAATGACAGGCTTCCTCATCCCTATATTTACACTGTGTGAATCCACGAATCCAGGTCTCTGCTTTCCCAGATGTTGAAGTTGATGATGTCTCTTCAGGACCAGAAGTCCACAATCCTGGCTTACAAGTAAAACTGATCTATTAATTCATAATTAATAGACTTACTATTATTACTAATTTTGGGAGGAATGTCAACTTTGCGAAATGCATTAACAATAATGTTGTAACAATTACACTTTTAGAAGCAATCTAATCAAACACATAATTCTGCTGCAAAACAGAAACTGCGCTTGTCTACAAGAATCAGTGTTTTCTTTCATTTCTCTTGAGGTTCTCTTACTTCGTTACGCCTGCAGGCCTGTGTGGCTGACTAATGCTAATGAAGCTAACACACACACACACACACACACACACACACACACACACGGTTTACTATCTTTGTGGGGACTCTCCATAGACGTAATGGTTTTTATACTGTACAAACTGTGTCTCCTTACACTAACCCGACCCCTGAGCCTGCCCATCACACACACACACACACACACACACACACACGGTTTACTATCTTTGTGGGGACTCTCCATAGACGTAATGGTTTTTATACTGTACAAACTGTGTCTCCTTACACTAACCCTACCCCTAAACCTGCCCATCACACACACACACACACACACACACACACACACACACACTCACACACACACACACACACACTAACTCGACCCCTAAACCTGCCCATCACACACACACACACACACACACACACACACACACACACACACACACACACACACACACACACACTAACCCGACCCCTAAACCTGCCCATCCCACACACACACACACACACACACACTAACCCGACCCCTAAACGTGCCCATCACACACACACACACACACACACACACACACACACACACACACACACACACACACTAATCCGACCCCTAAACCTACCCATCACACACACACACCCACATGCACGCACGCATGCACGTACACACGCACACACGCAAGCACGCACACACACACACACACACACACACACACACACTAACCCGACCTCTAAACCTGCCCATCACACACACACACGCACACACACACACACACACACTAAACCGACCCCTAAACCTACCCATCACACACACACACACACACCCACATGCACGCACGCATGCACGTACACACGCACACACGCAAGCACGCACACACACACACACACACACACACACTCCTGCCATAAAGCAATATTAACATAAGTGATATTATGTGATTGTGAAGTGATAAAAAGTGTTTTCTCCAGTTTCTGCCTGGAAGTTTCCAGTGATCCTGAACTCCTGATTTGCAGATAATGGTTCATTAATGAGGGTTTAGCATAACTGAAGAACCCTAATGCACATGTGATTCTTGTGATCACAACTATTCGTGCAATACTAAAAACAAGTAAAACACACAGAGGCGGTTTTGAGCCGGAAGGCTTCGAAATCTTAAATAGAAGTCTAAAATCTGAACATGAAGCACAATTAATAAAGAAGCGCTTCCCTTTTATCATCCTTTAATACTCCTCTGTAGGGACGCACAGAGCGGCTCTTGTGATCTATAATGCATATTGTGAAAAGCAGTTTAGAATAATTTCCAGAAGCCTCCGCTATGGAGGCCTGAAGGAAGGAGATGATGAGGAAAAACGCCCATTTAACGGCCTCAAATATTCTCTGTCAACTCGCAGAACTTTGAACTGGATATCCACACGCTCGTCCTGAGCTCATCACACATCAATGATGGAGAGGCATTGAATAAGTCATGGCTTGATTTGCGCTGGGACGAGTAAGAACCGGTCTGAGCTCAGATGATCTGGTTAACCAGTTTCCTACAGGAGTCCCTGATCAGTCGAAAAGTTTGGAGAACAATCATCGAACTTTCACCTTGGAGATGCTTTTCTATTTATTTGGACACGCTTTATATTAGGTGGCCTTAACCATTTGATATAATTTATGTATTATGTACGGTAACACTTTATTTTACAGTGTCATTGTTATAATGTTACATACTTACCATAGTAATTACAGTAAGTTATGCATAATTACATGAAACTAACCCTCAACCAAACCCTAACCCTACACTAATGTAGTTCATTATTATTACATTATCAATGACACCTTAAAATAAAGTGTAACCGTATGTACGTACAGTACATGTTGGTGCACTGTAATTACATTAACATATTGCATTTAATAAACTGTTAATGTTATCCCTAATCATAGCCAGAGACAATTTATATAGAGACGTGCCACTTCCTTAATCCTCAATACATCTATATAGGGAAAACCCGTAACGCCACAGATGGCGGTTGTGCTCAAGCCCCGCCCCTCCCGCTGGAGAGCCAATAGTCTGCTTTGAACAGTCGAGCCGGGAAACATGTAAGCCTATCGTCTGGTTCCACTGACGCATGCGCAGTAGAAGTATAACCTGTGGGGAAAGGCATTTTAAATCTTATTTTGGGACAAAGACATCAAACTTTTTCAGGGATTTTTATCATATTTGATGTAGACATATTATACATGTAGACAGGAGCTGGTCGTGTTAGTCCGGAATAGCCGGAGGCGTTGCCAAGATGGCGGCCGAGTGGCACGACTGGCCTAGAAGGACTTTGTCATAGCCTAAGCATGACCTCTATAACCACTGTTTCACACAGGACCACTTTGGCAAGTTACTTTTAAACACAATTTATCTTTGACGGTTCCTTGTGGGGTTCTTGCTCCATGATGAACGGCGTACTGAGCTTTAGCATTAACCCCCCACAGAACCATCAGCGTGAGTGATATACAGATGATTAAGACTGTTTAGTAATGTCTTTAAAGTGAGTCCCGGGACGCTACTGTAGCTTAGCTCTGAGGATGAGTCTCTCAGCAGGAGCACAGCACATGCACATAATGGTGAGGAGGGTTGCGAGCAGTCATGCCACATGTATATATATATACATGTATAATATCCTGTATATATATACTGTATATCTCCTCCCGGTCTAATAGGAGAACGGTAGTGGGTTGACGCTGATAGCAGAACTATGCCGTGGCCTGATTGAACTAACTCAATAATATCTAACTTTAAAGTTGCTGTTTGTATTTTTTACTATACTAAAGCATAAAAACACCATATGCTTGCAGATATTTAGGAAACATGCTACATTAACAGTTCCTCTAAAAAGCAATGCTACAGACAGTTATTCTGCTGTGGGATTATGGGGCGTTCTAGTTCTCGTAAAGATCGTATTTACGCACATGAGCGCCACCTCAATGTCGTAAATACGAGTGGGAAGCTCAGGATTTTCTTTAAAGCTACATTGTGTAATAAAAAAAACTAAAAAAAACTTTGTTCTTTCAAAATGATATGTGCTCATTCATGTGTAATTACTTCTACCAACTAATCAAGTATTCTCGTAAGCGTAGAATCTGCCGTTCAGAATACACGCGAGCTAATGATGCGCCTCCATCTTGAAAATACATGAGCCAAAGAGGGACATACCGGGAAATTCAAGCTTTGCCTTTCATGCTTCTGCAGTCAGAGTAAATGCGAGCGGGAGTGTAACCGTATGAGTTAAAACGCACTCAGAATGGGAGGGGCTAGAAAGTAATATTTAGTTGGTAGTCAAACAAAAATGTCACGCGAAATGGGAGAAAATCTTACACAGAGTGGCTTTAGGCCCCGATCTTTACGAGTTAGGAGCGTGTCAGTGAGAAACATGGCGGAATACCACAACACTGAAGGGTATTTATCAGTGATATTGTCAGGCTTTTCTATTTACAGCGCAGTTAAGCTAATTGCATGCACATAATATGATGGCATTATAATATAACAATGTAATATGTAACGATAAAGCTTCATAAATGAATTAAAAACATTTGTGTAATTAATTAAGAGAAAGTACACCGCCATCTTACATGCCGTCATAAACGCGTCTTTCCAGCTCGTAAATACGAACTTCCCAGGAGGACTTGAACGCACAATTAGCGTTACATGTCGGAGTGTCTGATTTGTTTTGACCTGTGTGACTCCGCCTACTGACAATTCACCCAATAGCATTTCAACACCCGGCATTGTACCAGAGAATGTCTAATAAGGGGAGAAGTCCACTCAGACGCCATACAGATGAAGACTATGCCACAGCGAATCCCGATGCACACTATCAAAGGCCTTCTTGAAGTCGATAAATTTGATGGAAAGAGACCGCTTGAACTTGACGGACTGCTCAATGATATTACGGATGGTGAAACCTACTCGCAAACCAGTTCTTTGTGTTTCGATAGCCAAAGAACCGGTTCTCGGCCAGGAAAATTGGTTCCAAAGCGGCACCAACTCTTGCTGGACTAGAACCGTTCTTTTACCACGTCTTGCTTACGTCGGGAGCTGGAGGGGGGGGGGTGGTATTGTGACCAACAACACAACGGGAAAGGTTGTGACCGCCATTGCTAAAAACACAGTGCTAGTAGAAAGATAGTACAACGATTGAAGAAAGATGGACTCAAAGCGAAACAGTGGTCGGTGGAGAGAGACGGTGTAGCCCACCATCGCTAAAAACACAGTACTGGTAGAAAGATAGTACAACGATTGAAGAAAGATGGACTCTAAGCGAAACAGTGGTCGGTGGAGAGAGACGGTGTAGCCCACCATCGCTAAAAACACAGTACTGGTAGAAAGATAGTACAACGATTGAAGAAAGATGGACTCTAAGCGAAACAGTGGTCGGTGGAGAGAGACGGTGTAGTCCACCATCACTAAAAACACAGCGCTGGTAGAAAGATAGTACAACGATTGAAGAAAGATGGACTCTAAGCGAAACAGTGGTCGGTGGAGAGAGACGGTGTAGCCCGCCATCGCTAAAAACACAGCACTGGTAGAAAGATAGTACAACGATTGAAGAAAGATGGACTCTAAGCGAAACAGTGGTCGGTGGAGAGAGACGGTGTAGCCCACCATCGCTAAAAACACAGTACTGGTAGAAAGATAGTACAACGATTGAAGAAAGATGGACTCTAAGCGAAACAGTGGTCGGTGGAGAGAGACGGTGTAGTCCATCATCACTAAAAACACAGCGCTGGTAGAAAGATAGTACAACGATTGAAGAAAGATGGACTCTAAGCGAAACAGTGGTCGGTGGAGAGAGACGGTGTAGCCCACCATCGCTAAAAACACAGTACTGGTAGAAAGATAGTACAACGATTGAAGAAAGATGGACTCTAAGCGAAACAGTGGTCGGTGGAGAGAGACGGTGTAGTCCATCATCACTAAAAACACAGCGCTGGTAGAAAGATAGTACAACGATTGAAGAAAGATGGACTCTAAGCGAAACAGTGGTCGGTGGAGAGAGACGGTGTAGTCCGCCATTGCTAAAAACACAGTACTGGTAGAAAGATAGTACAACGATTGAAGAAAGATGGACTCTAAGCGAAACAGTGGTCGGTGGAGAGAGACGGTGTAGTCCGCCATTGCTAAAAACACAGTACTGGTAGAAAGATAGTACAACGATTGAAGAAAGATGGACTCTAAGCGAAACAGTGGTCGGTGGAGAGAGACGGTGTAGCCCACCATCGCTAAAAACACAGCGCTGGTAGAAAGATAGTACAACGATTGAAGAAAGATGGACTCTAAGCGAAACAGTGGTCGGTGGAGAGAGACGGTGTAGCCCACCATCGCTAAAAACACAGTACTGGTAGAAAGATAGTACAACGATTGAAGAAAGATGGACTCTAAGCGAAACAGTGGTCGGTGGAGAGAGACGGTGTAGTCCGCCATTGCTAAAAACACAGTACTGGTAGAAAGATAGTACAACGATTGAAGAAAGATGGACTCTAAGCGAAACAGTGGTCGGTGGAGAGAGACGGTGTAGTCCACCATCACTAAAAACACAGCGCTGGTAGAAAGATAGTACAACGATTGAAGAAAGATGGACTCTAAGCGAAACAGTGGTCGGTGGAGAGAGACGGTGTAGCCCACCATCACTAAAAACACAGTACTGGTAGAAAGATAGTACAACGATTGAAGAAAGATGGACTCTAAGCGAAACAGTGGTCGGTGGAGAGAGACGGTGTAGTCCACCATTGCTAAAAACACAGTACTGGTAGAAAGATAGTACAACGATTGAAGAAAGATGGACTCTAAGCGAAACAGTGGTCGGTGGAGAGAGACGGTGTAGTCCGCCATTGCTAAAAACACAGTACTGGTAGAAAGATAGTACAACGATTGAAGAAAGATGGACTCTAAGCGAAACAGTGGTCGGTGGAGAGAGACGGTGTAGCCCACCATCACTAAAAACACAGCGCTGGTAGAAAGATAGTACAACGATTGAAGAAAGATGGACTCTAAGCGAAACAGTGGTCGGTGGAGAGAGACGGTGTAGCCCACCATCGCTAAAAACACAGCGCTGGTAGAAAGATAGTACAACGATTGAAGAAAGATGGACTCTAAGCGAAACAGTGGTCGGTGGAGAGAGACGGTGTAGTCCGCCATTGTTAAAAACACAGTACTGGTAGAAAGATAGTACAACGATTGAAGAAAGATGGACTCTAAGCGAAACAGTGGTCGGTGGAGAGAGACGGTGTAGCCCACCATCGCTAAAAACACAGCGCTGGTAGAAAGATAGTACAACGATTGAAGAAAGATGGACTCTAAGCGAAACAGTGGTCGGTGGAGAGAGACGGTGTAGTCCGCCATTGCTAAAAACACAGTACTGGTAGAAAGATAGTACAACGATTGAAGAAAGATGGACTCTAAGCGAAACAGTGGTCGGTGGAGAGAGACGGTGTAGCCCACCATCGCTAAAAACACAGCGCTGGTAGAAAGATAGTACAACGATTGAAGAAAGATGGACTCTAAGCGAAACAGTGGTCGGTGGAGAGAGACGTGTAGTCCGCCATTGCTAAAAACACAGCGCTGGTAGAAAGATAGTACAACGATTGAAGAAAGATGGACTCTAAGCGAAACAGTGGTCGGTGGAGAGAGACGGTGTAGTCCACCATCACTAAAAACACAGCGCTGGTAGAAAGATAGTACAACGATTGAAGAAAGATGGACTCTAAGCGAAACAGTGGTCGGTTGAGAGAGACGGTGTAGTCCGCCATTGTTAAAAACACAGCGCTGGTAGAAAGATAGTACAACGATTGAAGAAAGATGGACTCTAAGCGAAACAGTGGTCGGTGGAGAGAGACGGTGTAGCCCACCATCACTAAAAACACAGTACTGGTAGAAAGATAGTACAACGATTGAAGAAAGATGGACTCTAAGCGAAACAGTGGTCGGTGGAGAGAGACGGTGTAGTCCGCCATTGTTAAAAACACAGTACTGGTAGAAAGATAGTACAACGATTGAAGAAAGATGGACTCTAAGCGAAACAGTGGTCGGTGGAGAGAGACGGTGTAGTCCACCATCACTAAAAACACAGTACTGGTAGAAAGTACAACGATTGAAGAAAGATGGACTCTAAGCGAAACAGTGGTCGGTGGAGAGAGACGGTGTAGCCCACCATCGCTAAAAACACAGCGCTGATAGAAATTGGCATGCTAAATATCTGGACCAGTCGGCGATTCACAATCCTGCTGTGTGAAAGTGTTCTGACTGAAAACTACATCGGCGATGACTGACAGCCAATGAGAGAGCAAGATACAGGACAGCAGGATGTTGGGGGAGGAGTTACAGACCAGAAAATCAGTGTTTTAATAGATAGGCCTACATTTACAATTATATCAAACAGAAACAGAGCACAAACATTTGCAAGACCAGCAGCAACAGAAGGACATTTGCAAAATTATTTATTTACCCCCAACTCTCTTTGCAAAACACAGTCCTCGCTCCCCTCGTCTTCCCAACCATTTCCTGCATAAACTTTATTTTTTATTTATTTTTTCATTTTTCATTTTTTTCATTCATACAAATCAGCGCACAGACAATTTGGATCGCAATCTTCTTGTAGGCTATCATTTTTAATAACAAATTCAGTGTCGCACGAGAACTCCGGTTTACTTATTTAAAGTTTAAAGTTTACTTAAACTTTACTTATTGTTTTTTTCAGTGTACATTAAAAAACCCTTTATGCTTATATCATTAATACAATCAATGCTGTTCATAGCAAAACAACATACTCAAAAAGCATCTGGGTCCAGACATGTAAAGTAAACGATAAAAATGTAATACTCCAGTTATTGTCCCTAATACATTTATGACCTATGAACGAAACGTACATCTTCAGAACGTACGGGTTTAGAACAACATGAGGGTGAGTAATTACTGACAGAATTTACATTTTTGGGTGAACTATCCCTTTAACACTTTGTAGTGTGGACACTGAGGGGTGTTAATTTAACACTGAGGATTTTTCTGTGTATGTCTAAAACAAGTGAATTCTAAAACAGTTTTATTTCATATTGACACAAAATGTGTAAACTAGAGTGCAACACATACTGTAATATGTATAATTTTTCTACACATGTCTTCTGTAGTACTATAATGTCACAGTGAACCTTTCAAACTGCCATTGTTCTTATTATGATTATCTTAGGTCAAGGAGTAATAACATTGATCTTACCTGAGCTATTAAATATATAAATTAAGAATCCAAAGTCTAAAGAACAAAGGAGATAATGGACAAAATGCACACCATCCCGCTGCAAAGAATACTGGCAAATATTTGCTATTGCTAATGCTAGCTAACAATGAACTGCACTATGTTTAAGTTTAAGTCACGTTTTTATTATCTCACTATTACACATTAAGTGTTTGAGCAGTGTTACAGTTTTTTTATATATACACTTTGTACCTTTGAGGTACTAATATGCACTCGTAATGTGTACCATTTGAAAGGGTACCAATGCAATGATCATTCCTGCACAAATGATATTAATGTGTCTTATAATGACAGAAAGCGATCTTGCAGTTCAGTCAATTGCTCTCCTCACCATTTGGTTGATGTAATTAAACAAAAACTGTTTTAAATACAATAAGATTAGGAACTGTTACTCCAGTGTGATTTATACTGTACATATAAACACTACTTGTCATGTCCAGACAAGTGTAAACTGTTTTGCATAACAATTATTTATTCATTTATTTACTTACTTGCACTTCTTCAGCTCAAATATTTAGTCCTATCCCACAATACATTCAATCGCAAAACACAGAAATCTGTGCATCTTAATCCTCAGCTAGAAAATCTCCTTGTTTTCTTTGAAACAGAAAGAGGTTTTCTAAAATCACACTGATGGAATAAATATATTACCAAATAATAATAAAAAGAAGAATAGATTATCAACTTTTATTATAAACCATTGTAAAGACAATATGGCTTTTATTTTACAATTATTTTATTCACTTTGAATTCAAATACACGTTTTGGAATTGTAAAATATAAAGCACAATATACACACACACACACAAAAGTGTCTTTTGATAATGTAGAGCAAAAGCAATGTAATCTTACACTTGAATTTCTGTCACAAAATATCGTTTTCCTTTAGCAAAAAAATAAAATAAAAAACGAAACAAAAAACAGTGCTATTCTGCATATCCTATTTAACTCTAACTTGTGATGATGTAACATTAATCATTGTAGGACATCAATTATTATTCAATTTTGATATTCTTTCTTTCAGTTGCTTAATGGTGTTCATGGTGTTCTGTAACTCATCAATTCCTTTCCTCATTTCATTAATGAATTTCTCAGCTTTTTCCTTCGACTCCTTTTCCTTCGACTCCTTTTCCTTCGACTCCTTTTCCTTCGACTCCTTTTCCTTCCACTCCTTTTCCTTCCACTCCTTTTCCTTCCACTCCTTTTCCTTCCACTCCTTTTCCTTCCACTCCTTTTCCTTCCACTCCTTTTCCTTCCACTCCTT
This sequence comes from Meda fulgida, assembly GCA_030578275.1. Classification (NCBI taxonomy): domain Eukaryota; kingdom Metazoa; phylum Chordata; class Actinopteri; order Cypriniformes; family Leuciscidae; genus Meda; species Meda fulgida. The sequence continues at coordinate 31,051,508 of CM060636.1, forward strand.
TTCCTTCCACTCCTTTTCCTTCCACTCCTTTTCCTTCCACTCCTTTTCCTTCCACTCCTTTTCCTTCCACTCCTTTTCCTTCCACTCCTTTTCCTTCGACTCCTTTTCCTTCGACTCCTTTTCCATCGACTCCTTTTCCTTCCACTCCTTTTCCTTCCACTCCTTTTCCTTCCACTCCTTTTCCTTCCACTCCTTTTCCTTCCACTCCTTTTCCTTCCACTCCTTTTCCTTCCACTCCTTTTCCTTCCACTCCTTTTCCATCGACTCTTTTTCCATCGACTCCTTTTCCATCGACTCCTTTTCCTTCCACTCCTTTTCCTTCGACTCCTTTTTCTTCGACTCCTTTTCCTTCGACTCCTTTTTCTTCGACTCCTTTTCCTTCGACTCCTTTTCCTTCGACTCCTTTTCCATCCACTCCTTTTCCTTCCACTCCTTTTCCTTCCACTCTTTTTCCTTCCACTCCTTTTCCATCGACTCCTTTTCCTTCCACTCCTTTTCCTTCCACTCCTTTTCCTTCCACTCCTTTTCCTTCCACTCCTTTTCCTTCCACTCCTTTTCCATCGACTCCTTTTCCTTCGACTCCTTTTCCTTCGACTCCTTTTCCTTCGACTCCTTTTCCATCCACTCCTTTTCCTTCCACTCCTTTTCCTTCCACTCCTTTTCCATCGACTCCTTTTCCATCGACTCCTTTTCCTTCCACTCCTTTTCCTTCCACTCCTTTTCCTTCCACTCGTTTTCCTTCCACTCCTTTTCCATCCACTCCTTTTCCATCGACTCCTTTTCCTTCCACTCCTTTTCCATCGACTCCTTTTCCTTCGACTCCTTTTCCTTCCACTCCTTTTCCTTCGACTCCTTTTCCTTCCACTCCTTTTCCTTCCACTCCTTTTCCTTCGACTCCTTTTCCTTCGACTCCTTTTCCGTCGACTCCTTTTCCGTCGACTCCTTTTCCGTCGACTTCTTTTCCTTCCACTCCTTTTCCTTCCACTCCTTTTCCTTCCACTCCTTTTCCTTCCACTCCTTTTCCATCGACTCCTTTTCCTTCGACTCCTTTTCCTTCCACTCCTTTTCCTTCGACTCCTTTTCCATCGACTCCTTTTCCTTCGACTCCTTTTCCTTCGAATCCTTTTCCATCGACTCCCTTTCCTTCGACTCCTTTTCCTTCGACTCCTTTTCCTTCCACTCCTTTTCCTTCGACTCCTTTTCCATCGACTCCTTTTCCTTCCACTCCTTTTCCTTCCACTCCTTTTCCTTCCACTCGTTTTCCTTCCACTCCTTTTCCTTCCACTCCTTTTCCTTCCACTCCTTTTCCTTCCACTCCTTTTCCATCGACTCCTTTTCCTTCCACTCCTTTTCCATCGACTCCTTTTCCTTCCACTCCTTTTCCATCGACTCCTTTTCCTTCCACTCCATTTCCTTCCACTCCTTTTCCATCGACTCCTTTTCCTTCCACTCCTTTTCCTTCCACTCCTTTTCCTTCCACTCCTTTTCCTTCCACTCCTTTTCCTTCCACTCCTTTTCCTTCGACTCTTTTTCCTTCCACTCCTTTTCCTTCCACTCCTTTTCCTTCCACTCCTTTTCCTTCCACTCCTTTTCCTTCCACTCCTTTTCCTTCCACTCCTTTTCCTTCGACTCCTTTTCCTTCCACTCCTTTTCCTTCCACTCCTTTTCCATCGACTCCTTTTCCTTCCACTCCTTTTCCTTCCACTCCTTTTCCTTCCACTCCCTTTCCTTCCACTCCTTTTCCATCCACTCCTTTTCCATCGACTCCTTTTCCTTCCACTCCTTTTCCTTCCACTCCTTTTCCTTCGACTCCTTTTCCTTCCACTCCTTTTCCTTCCACTCCTTTTCCTTCCACTCCTTTTCCTTCCACTCCTTTTCCTTCCACTCCTTTTCCTTCGACTCCTTTTCCTTCGACTCTTTTTCCTTCGACTCCTTTTCCTTCGACTCCTTTTCCTTCGACTACTTTTCCTTCGACTCTTTTTCCTTCGACTCCTTTTCCTTCGACTATTTTTCCTTCGACTCCTTTTCCTTCGACTCTTTTTCCTTCGACTCCTTTTCCTTCGACTCCTTTTCCTTCGACTCTTTTTCCTTCCACTCCTTTTCCTTCCACTCCTTTTCCTTCATTGGTTCTGCAGGTTTGTCTTCAATAATTTTGTCCAAAAGTTCAAGCATTTGACCAATGTCAGCTAAAGTTCCAGAAAGTTTTGCAGTCAAATGAAAAGTTGTACACTTTTGAAAGCAGTCTTCAAAACAATCACGTAATGCAGTGGCTTTGTGCTCTGGCATCGTACGGTCTCCAAGTATTTCCAGAGTAAGCTGAAACATTTTTCCAGCAAGTTAATGATAGGACTCATTTTGTTCTGAAGTTCTTCAAGTTGAGTTTCAAAGTTTTGTTTCAGTTTCTTCTCCTGCTGTGTTTTTTTGAATTTCTGGACACCAGCAGTAATTCCGGCAGCTGTAACCATTGCTGCTCCCATTCCCGCACCAATAGCAGAAACCGCCACAGTAAAAGTAGCTAAAGCTATTCCTGTAATTATCATAGCCCCTCCAGTTGTGCCTACTATTGCTGTTCCTATTTTGAAGATCTTAATGTAATCTTCTTCAAACCCGTCGATGAGATTGCTCATGTTCTTTATACGTGTCTGACATTCATCAGAACAGTTGTTATGTAGCATATTCAATTCATTTTTGAGATGAATTAAAGATCTAGAGAAAACAAAGAAACATCAAGAAATGTACTATCTGCAAATATTTTCATTTTATGATACAGTTATGGTAAACATTAACTTAGATGTACTGTAGATGTCTTAAGTTTAATTTGATAATTGAGGTCTATATATATATATATTTGTATGGATTAGAACATCCAGAAAATTATTATGATCCCCTGGATCAAGAGAAACATAGATAACAAACAAACTTAATGTAAAAATATAACATAACAATCTCTCACAACATTGTGGGTGGTTCATCCACGCTGCGCCGGTGTCTCTCTGAAGCCATGGTGCTGCAACAATCCTGGTCTATAAATGTTCCTCAACTGGTTCAAAAAGTTCATGAATTTGTATTTGGCCCTTAAATAATCAATAATGTCATTTACTTGCACATACTTTTCATACATTTTAATGTGCGAGAGACAATGAAGTTTTAATTCTGACATCTTAACTTTTGCTTTAAATGTAGCTTATGTTTTTGTTTAACCCTTATTTTCCTTTTCTCAAAAATCAGTTTTCGTTTCAACAATAATTGACAGACTTCCGGCAATACCAGCAGACCACTGTGGAAGAGTACCAGCGTTATCACGTTATCCTGTAATATCAACTACACTCTCTTCATCAGTTCAAATCACAACTTGAAACTCATCTGCTTAGATTAGCTTATCCAAACATTTCATCATTTCATCTTCATTTCCTGGATCTTGTGGTTCTTAACATTTTGATTGTATTTATTAATTTGATTTTACTAATGATGTTATTGTTTGGCTTGTATTAATTTTATGTTTAATTTTGTTGTGTAAGGTGTCCTTGGGTGTCTTGAAAGGCGCCAACAAATAAAATGTATTATTAAGTCCAACAAACAATATTAAACAGTGATGCAATGATCAAAGTCTACCTTGCCTTTGCAATAACATTTTATTGTAGGAGAAAATATATGCCAGAAAATTAAGATTCATTTAATGGGAGCCTTATCAAAAGAAGTGTGCATATGGAATACACTTTTTTTTTCTTATGTGGTGAAAAAGGTAAAGTTATGAGATTAAATTGTAAAAAGTGCAAATTATGACATACTTTTCAAGTATTATTACACAGTATGTCATAATTTTGAATTTTTAAGTAATAATTTTGACTTATCGGATGATTATTACACAGAATGTCACAATTTTGTGTTTTAATCTAATATTTATGACTTTTGAAGTCATTTAATCTTATAATTATAATTTCAACTTTTCATGCATGAAATTATTTTTCTTATGTGGCTGATACGGGCTTCCATATGTGCATGACATAACGTCAGCAATAATGTTGCATTTAATTTTTTTTTTATGAAAGTGGAGCCCTTGTTTGTTTGTCCCTTCTGGTTCAATTAATAAAACATTTACACTTTATACACAACATCCGTATTTGTTATAAAGCGTTTTAATTATTAACACAATGAAAAGAATAAGAAAATAGAAGAATTTTTACTTTTGTGATCCGAAAAAAAAAATATATATATATATATAGCTGCGAACAGCAATCGTTGGGGTTCAAGCGTTTAAGGCCTTTAAGCACATGTGTAAAAAGACATTGTTTTATTTAGCAAGCCTGTTCCTATCTCAATCATAGATGCATGACCATTTACAGGCAACTTACCAATGGAAAAATACACATTTCACGTTATCTTTAACAGTTATAGACCCACCTATGGTCCAACTTTCATAAAAGTTTGCATGCTTGTTTAGAATCATATGTCGCATGTTCTCATCTCACATCATTTTCGTGAACTTTATTTTTTTTTTTCATTTAGGAATGATAGGCTTTTGGATAGACTTGGCCATGCCTGTTTTTTAAATGACCCTGCTATAGCTATCCAAAGGCCAAAGTTCAATTTTTTTTGATAACTACTGACGTACAGAGTCCTGGAATTTGTGCCGCAGGGGTTATATTGAGGTGGAGCCAAAAACCTAGGACTTGTTTGCCTACCTAAGTTTTTTTTTTTTTATAATCTTGCATGGCCTTGTACCTATCTTGCACCTTTCTTATTAGTCGAGCCAACCCTGAGATGTGGCACCTTTCTCAGGCTTTAAATGACCTCTACACAAGCCCTTCCCTCTCTTGGCCTTCTCGGTACGTTCGGGTTGCTGTCCTGCATGGCATCAGGCCACAGGGCCTTGACCCACAACCAGCCATGTGCTCGTCCAGGAGAGAGAGGACTCTCTCAACCACAACAGAATCAAGGACAGCATCAGGAGTTTGGCACAACTTCTTCATTCAATGCAGAAGTCAATCGCAACTCCAACCATCAAATCTCTGACTTCCTCCCTTCTCCTGGTGGCTCTGCGTGGCCTCTCCGGCCCAGGGCACAATCTGCACTCCAGCCATGTGCTCATGGAGAGAGAGAGAAAACCTTCAACCAGAACAGAGCCAAACAAACCATGCAAGTTCATCACCATTTCTTCATTCAACACAGAAGAAATTGATCGAGACTCATGGGACCATCAAAGATTCTTCTTCAGGGAATTCACGAAATGCTTTCGCTGCAAAAGCCATGCAAGTGTACATTTAATGAGGTGCTATGAAAAATAATAAGCTGATGGTACTTTTCATAGTTAAATGGATCTTTTCCATAGTTCCATTAATTTCCTGCTCCCGGTTTCATTCTGTCACTCACTATTTCACCTATGAATGTAAGTATGTGTGTTTAGTTTAGTTATGTTTGTGATTTAGTTAATAAAACGTGTGCACAATACGTATTTGGTTCCAATTCTCTGCTTGTAACAAAGTTTCTTTAACGATTTCGATTTTGACTACAGGCTCTTAGTACTGTACAGTAAGACAGACGTTTCCCTTCCCTGGAAATGAGCATTTCTTAGAATTAATAAACAATTAACACTGAGTGTTCACGGGACGAATTCATTCTACATTCAATTAATTCTATTAACTGATCCAAATATTCATGATTCATTATTACAAGTTATGATTGATTATTAATATTTAATTTGAGCTAATTTGCTACAAATGCCACACATAAATGATCTTCTGGAGACGATCGGCCAAGCCAGGAATTCACTTTTCTACAATGGTAGAGAGTGAAGGTGCGTCGTCCATCTATGGTCTATGGTTGACATGCATGTTTTTTCAGTGCAAGATCTAACACAGTTGAGTTCGGCAGAATGTCCCGCGTGACTCACCAATCGTTAAGTGTGTTGTGTAGAGTAAGTAAGGTTAGGTCTGTGCTCCTCTGACTGTAAAAGGCTCAAGTGTGTCCCCAGCTTTACATCGAACACAAAGCACTAGTCCTTTCCAGAGAGAAATCATTTTTCTCAACCCCAGATTTATTTCAACAAAATAGTGAAAATACAGTTTATATAGCGCACTCTTCTCAGCTGTACATGATCACATTCATTTACAATAAGACATACATTAAAAAACCCTTTATGCTTATATCATTAATACAATCAATGCTGTTCATAGCAAAACAACATACTCAAAAAATAAAATAACAATAAGAAGAAAAGCATCTGGGTCCAGACATGTAAAGTAAACAATAAAAATGTAATACTCCAGTTATTGTCCCTTAATATAATACATTTATTTCAACCCTATACATCGAAGGTTTAGTTCATATACAAATGTATTCATTTGCTTACAGAGAACAACTATGAAACCATTTGCATTCTATACAAAATGTCTGTCCAAAGAGCATTAACTAACAAGGACTGAAAATGCACATCTAGCATATAAATATATTCTCCCTTGACAAGCAATATTGATCTCGCTCATATGTACAAGGACAGGAGTAGCGAACGCAGCGTCTGAGACTGTACACTCGCCGACGCCATGCGTGCGCCACACACACGGTATTATTGCGTAAAAAACTAGGCATGATGCGCGTTTCAGCGAGAAGAAACACTGTAAACCGAGAACGTGTGTAAACGTTGCTGAGATCATGCGTGATGAGGCGTAACCGTGTTCATCTTCACACACATCCAGGACGCTGAGCGCACTGAAGTACCATAAACACTCGTGCCTGAACCGCTTGTGTGTTTATTTAAACACACACTACGAGACTGAAGTGTGTGTTCTCCCAGAGGAAGCAACTGGATGGTGTGTGTGTGTGTGTCTGCAGGCAGGTGTGTGTCTACAGGTGTGTGTCTGCAGGTGTGTGTCTGTGTGTGTCTACATGTGTGTGTCTGCAGGTGTGTGTCTGTGTGTGTCTACATGTGTGTGTCTGCAGGTGTGTGTCTGTGTGTGTCTACATGTGTGTGTCTGCAGGCAGGTGTGTGTCTACAGGTGTGTGTCTGCAGGTGTGTGTCTGTGTGTGTCTACATGTGTGTGTCTGCAGGTGTGTGTCTGTGTGTGTCTACATGTGTGTGTCTGCAGGTGTGTGTCTGTGTGTGTCTGCAGGCAGGTGTGTGTCTACAGGTGTGTGTCTGCAGGTGTGTGTCTGCAGGTGTGTGTCTGTGTGTGTCTACAGGTGTGTCTGCAGGTGTGTGTCTGCGTGTGTCTGCAGGCAGGTGTGTGTCTACAGGTGTGTCTGCAGGTGTGTGTCTGTGTGTGTCTACAGGTGTGTCTGCAGGTGTGTGTCTGCGTGTGTCTGCAGGCAGGTGTGTGTCTACAGGTGTGTCTGCAGGTGTGTGTCTGCGTGTGTCTGCAGGTGTGTGTCTACAGGTGTGTCTGCAGGCAGGTGTGTGTCTACAGGTGTGTCTGCAGGCAGGTGTGTGTCTACAGGTGTGTCTGCAGGCAGGTGTGTGTCTACAGGTGTGTCTGCAGGCAGGTGAGTGTCTACAGGTGTGTTTCTGCAGGTGTGTGTCTGCAGGCAGCTGTGTGTCTACAGGTGTGAGTCTGCAGGTGTGTGTCTACAGGCAGCTGTGTGTCTAAAGGTGTGTGTCTGCAGGCAGGTGTGTGTCTACAGGTGAGTTTCTGCAGGCAGGTGAGTGTGTGTCTACAGGTGTGTGTCTGCGTGTGTCTGCAGGCAGGTGTGTGTCTACAGGTGTGTCTGCAGGCAGGTGAGTGTCTACAGGTGTGTTTCTGCAGGCAGGTGTGTGTCTACAGGTGTGTGTCTGCGTGTATCTGCAGGTGTGTGTCTGCAGGCAGGTGTGTCTGCAGGTGTGTGTCTGCGTGTGTCTGCAGGCAGGTGTGTGTCTACAGGTGTGTCTGCAGGCAGGTGTGTGTCTACAGGTGTGTGTCTGCGTGTGTCTGCAGGCAGGTGTGTGTCTACATGTGTGTGTCTGCAGGTGTGTGTCTGCGTGTGTCTGCAGGCAGGTGTGTGTGAGCTGAAGAGGTAGTGGACAGTCTTTCTTCAGCGAGTCGGTCGATGATCAAGGATAAACAGGTTTTTGTAGTTAAACGACTTTGTTTAACTGGTCAAACCTGTCCCTTCTCTGGCACGAGCCAGGAGTGTGTGTGAAGCGCTGAGATCCGGTCACACGGCAGAAACCTGCTCATCTGAAACACACACACATGAAGACGGTGAGTTAAAGCGCTGAGAGCTTCATCAACACACACAGACACACCGTTACATCCCAAACCTCAAGCGCACTCATGCCACGCACATGACCAGCTCACATCTCACCCCGGCACACTGACGTCTCGCATTACATAAAGATTAAGTTGAACATTTACACCATAAACATTTCTGCATCACTGTAGTATTCGTTTTACAGACACTGAATCAGAAACATACTGATAATGATTCTGTCTGATCTGCCGGCTCTTTATTAAAATATTAGCTTAATTAAATATGCATTCATTTCCAGAACAGAAATCTGCACATTGGACAAAGACAGGTCGAAATTCTTGTTTGATTTTGTTGACATGTTAAAGAGGACATATCATGAAAATCTGACTTTTTTCCACGTTTAAGTGCCATAATCGGGTCCTCGGTGATGATATTAATATTAATATTTTTCATAAAATAAAGCCTATTTAGTACGCAGACTGGCTCTGTTGTTATTTGATTAAGGCAAGACAACCCAGGAGAACAGAGTAAAAATAGAATAGATTTCACACAAAACTAATCTGAAATGATGTTTAAATATATAAATGAGGAATTAAGATGATCTAATTAAATATGCATTCATTTCCAGAACAGAAATCTGCACATTGGATAAAGCCGGATTCAAAATTGTTTGATTTTGACATATTAAAGGTTTCTACGCAGGGGATTTTGGAATTCTCTTTTCATCACTCCATAAATCAGAAAATATGCTCAACAGACATCGAGAGAACATTTTCAACATATTTTAGGAATTAAATGTTTATGAACAAACCTTCAGAATATAGATAGGTATAACACTGTAAAGTATGGTGTATGTAAAGCCGCTAACGTGGAGAAAAAAGTCACAATCTGTAAAGATGTGTATTATAATTTTATGAAAATCCAAACACCCCAAAGTCTCAAAATTTACCAGTGCATGTTTTTGCCTGAATGTCTTTCCTTAAAGCAGGAGTTCACTTCAGAATTATAATGTCTTGATGATGTACTCTCCCACACGTCATCAGAGATGTTCATGTCTTTCTTTCTTCAGTGGAAAAGAAATGAAGGTTTTTGAGGAAAACGCTCCAGGATTTCCTCCATATAGTGTCTTCAATGGGGTCCAACGGCTCGAAGGTCCAGATGTGAGTTTCAGTGCAGCTTCAAAGTCCACTGAAGAAAGAAAGACGTGAACATGTTTGATGATGTGAAGGAGAGTAAATGATCAGGAAATGTTAATTCTGAAGTGAACGACTGCTTTAACATCAGCTTTGATTAAGCTCGACAAATGCTAGCGTGATACAGAAGTGGTCATATTTCCTGGTGTGGATTAGCATTAGCTGCTTCATTAGCTGTGGGGGTGAAATGCGAGCCGGCCGCGCCTCTGAGCTCCGCAGGGATCAGCCACATACCCTCCTCACTCTCAGCGTGAGTTTGGAGAGCAACACTGGGCGGTCGGGACAGGCTGTGTCTCAGCTTGCACCTCTGCAAGGCCACGCTATAATCGGGCGGCTTTACGTGCGCTTTTCCTCCGTCCTGCACGAGCGTGTCGCCCAGACTCAGGCCCTGGTACCCCGGCGGGGTCGGGGGCGGCGCCGTGAACCTATCGTCTTTGCAGGGTGATGTTACACAGTATACTGGCAGGAAGCAGGAGGACAGGTGCAGGAAGTGATGTGATGAAGGGGAAGGAGCACAGAAAACACACACAGACACACACAAACACAAGGCAAACATCAATTAAAGAAACGGGGTACGCAAATCAAAGAAACTGACACAAGCATGCACGAGTCACGACTCAAGCAGATCTGCACGTCGAGGATGAGCGCTGAACGCTTCACACAAGCAGGGCACAAAAACACATCCTGAACCTCTGCAACATTTATCTCTGATAGAAGAAAATAAAATGCATAGAATCAGGGTTTGAAATGAACATTTTCACTCAACGGCCAATTTGGCTACTCAATTTTTAAGTTACCGGCCATTCAGAACTTCTACTAGCCAGAAAAAAAAAAAAAAAAAAAAAAAACATAATAATAGTACATCTATGTCTACATCTTATATATATATATATATTTGGATTTCATACATTCATTTCTTATTCAAGCCTTTGGTCTCAGGATAAGCCAGAGTAAGGGAGAGGGGTAAGGGAGAGGAGTGGGTCAAGGGTAAGGGAGAGGAGTGGGTCAAGGGTAAGGGAGAGGAGTGGGGCAAGGGTAAGGGAGAGGAGTGGGGCAAGGGAGAGGAGTGGGTCAAGGGCAAGGGAGAGGAGTGGGGCAAGGGTAAGGGAGAGGAGTGGGACAAGGGCAAGGTAGAGGAGTGGGGCAAGGGCAAGGGAGAGGAGTGGGGCAAGGGGTGGGGCAAGGGTAAGGGAGAGGAGTGGGGCAAGGGCAAGGAGTGGGTCAAGGGTAAGGGAGAGGAGTGGGACAAGGGCAAGGGAGAGGAGTGGGGCAAGGGCAAGGGAGAAGAGTAGGGCAAGGGCAAGGGAGAGGAGTGGGGCAAGGGAGAAGAGTAGGGCAAGGGCAAAGGAGAGGAGTGGGACAAGGGCAAGGGAGAGGAGTGGGACAAGGGCAAGGGCAAGGGAGAAGAGTGGGTCAAGAGAGAGGAGTGGGACAAGGGTAAGGGAGAAGAGTGGGGCAAGAGAGAGGAGTGGGACAAGGGCAAGGGAGAGGAGTGGGACAAGGGCAAGGGAGAGGAGTGGGACAAGGGCAAGGGAGAGGAGGGGGACAAGGGCAAGGGAGAGGAGTGGGACAAGGGCAAGAGTAAGGGAGAGGAGTGGGACAAGGGCAAAGGAGAGGAGTGGGACAAGGGCAACGGAGAGGAGTGGGACAAGGGCAAAGAAGAGGAGTGGGACAAGGGCAAGGGAGAGGAGTGGGACAAGGGCAAGGGCAAGGGAGAGGAGTGGGACAAGGGCAAGGGTAAGGGAGAGGAGTGGGACAAGGGCAAAGGAGAGGAGTGGGACAGACAAGGGCAAAGGAGAGGAGTGGGACAAGGGCAAGAGTAAGGGAGAGGAGTGGGACAAGGGCAAGAGTAAGGGAGAGGAGTGGGACAAGGGCAAAGGAGAGGAGTGGGACAAGGGCAAGAGTAAGGGAGAGGAGTGGGACAAGGGCAAAGGAGAGGAGTGGGACAAGGGCAAAGGAGAGGAGTGGGACAAGGGCAAGGGAGAGGAGTGGGACAAGGGCAAGGGAGAGGAGTGGGACAAGGGCAAGGGTAAGGGAGAGGAGTGGGACAAGGGCAAAGGAGAGGAGTGGGACAAGGGCAAAGGAGAGGAGTGGGACAAGGGAAAGGAGAGGAGTGGGACAAGGGCAAAGGAGAGGAGTGGGACAAGGGCAAGGGAGAGGAGTGGGACAAGGGCAAGGTAGAGGAGTGGGACAAGGGCAAGGGCAAGGGAGAGGAGTGGGGCAAGGGAGAGGAGTGGGGCGAGGGAGAGGAGTGGGGTGAGGGAGAGGAGTTAGAATGCGTGGTGGCGCTCAAAGAATGGCCAAAACTAGGGTAACTAATGAAATACGAGCTACTATAATAGACCATGTCATAAACCACGTGCTATCATACAGAGAGGCTGGTGAACGAGTACATCCAAATCTCAGCCGGGACACGGTGGCATCAATTGTTCAGATTTTTAGAGAAACCAACCGGTAGGATATTGTTTCTCCTACTGCAAAGGTATTATATAGTGTATTATAGTGACTGTAAGCCTCTGGTGCCGACTGGGCAGATTAGAGATGACTCTTTTTTTCTTTTTTTCTTCTGGTGTTTTTTCTGTTCATACATTTTATATTTTGCAACTTTTTTTCATTAAACGTACATTCTATCAATCACTCTGAGATGGGTCTTTTTTATTGAATTTCTGCAGCAAAAGACCTAAACCCAACAAAACAAAAATGTAGAGAGGCTTCAAAAGAAACTGCAGGTCAAAACACAATCTATGATCAATACAATATACTGTCTGTTGTATAAGAGCATTACTGACACATATAAAATAATGCAGTTTCTGTAATTCCATCTGATGTTAGTGTTTTTATGACATTGTGCTATGATTGACTAAATCTTTCTGTGGGACGAGAACATATGTTAGTGTTTTGAAAAATTATTTGATTTTGAGACATGTTTGCAGTATTTTGGTAGACATAGCGTATTGTTGCTAGTGTATTATTGTATTTTGAAAATTAGTGTTGGAGTTTAGTTTACAATGTGTGATTTTGAGCATGAAATTAACGGTTGCCAATTGTGTGTTGTAGGTGTGTTGGTGAGTTAAGAGTTTAGGAAATTTGTTAAAAGTATTGAAAAAATTGTCATAGCGATTGTAAAAAACTGTAAAAGAAGTGACTAATAAACTGTGTTCTTCTATGCAGTGCAACAGATTTTGAATGAATTGAAGTGCATTTGATGTGTAAGAACTGAACTGAGCTGGACGATGAAATCACGGTTTTCTCCAGAGCGGCTGAATAGAGAAATAAACTAAACTTTTTTGCAACAAAAATGAACCATCACTGAACTTTCTTAAGCTGGACTGTGAAGCTATTATGTTTTAGAAACAAACTTTGTTGCAGTATTTTCCTGTTATCTCTGTAAAGTTGCTTTAAAACACTCTGTATTGTAAAGCGCTATATATAAATAAAGCTGACTTGATTTGACTTTAAAACTAGCTAGATTAGAGAATAATTGATTGCTCAAAAGCATCATGTGTTAACTTTCTAGCAACTCACTGTTTAAAGTACTTAGAGATATGTGATAAGACCAAAATATTTACAATATTTGTAATTTTCAACCACAGTAAGGAACGCATTCACATTATAGTAATTCTGCCTGGAATCAGAGACATTACTAGTTGAAAATAAAGCTAATCTTTTAACTGCCGACCCCTTTTTTGAGCATAGATGAGAAAATGGACTATCCAAATACATCTGACTTTGATTAAAATGATGTCAACTGATGTGTTTATTGTAAAAGTGTATCAAGACACCAGTTTATGCCCTATTTGTGTAAAGCGCAGGACGTCCTGGGTAAATCACTCTACTGATGTACGGTAGTAAACATTTGAAGTGGATCAAAAAAGTTCATCAAAGTTGTCCTAAGACAAGAACGGGTATTGTTAAAAATGTATGTATAACTTTGATGAAAGGTTTTGATCCACTTCAAATGTTGACTACCATATACTGTATACATATATATATGTGTGTGTGTGTCCTTGAGGTATTAAGACACAAGCACTCAGCAGCGCAAGCCAAAAGAGCTGCACATTGAGAGGATAGTGAAATCTGCCCTGTCACGTGTAGGAGCCGAAGCTCACGCTCACCTATGAGTCCCTTCTCCGTGCTGGACGTGATCATCTTGTACGCGGGATCTGTGCTGTTCTGCTCGTCGGAGGCGGCGTGATCTGCGCTCTTGCGTTTGATGGTGCTGTAGCTGCCCTCGTAAGTGTCCGACAGCGAGCTAGAGGACTGACTGAGCTCAGAGCCGTCTCTGGACGCCCCGTGGAAGGTCTCCACCTCAGCAATCGGGCCGCCCATGGGCGTGTGGCGGTGGGTGAGCAGGTCCGGGGCGCGCGGGCCTGGGAGAGTCTGGAGGCTGTCGTGGGAGTTACTGGAGCAGGAGGTCCAGCTCCCGCGCCCGCTGTCGGCCATCTCAGAGCCCGAGGAGTGATGCGGCACCGTCAGCTCCTCACCGCTCGTCGAACACGGGACGCTGGACTCCCTCATAGCAGAGGGTCGAGGTGAAGATGAGCTAGGGCGAAAGAAGGAGTCAATAACTGGAGACTTTTAACTTGAGTCAATAACTGGAGTCAATAACTGGAGACTTATAACTGGAGACGTATAACTGGAGTCAATAACTGGAGACGTATAACTGGAGACTTATAACTGGAGTCAATAACTGGAGACGTATAACTGGAGACTTATAACTGGAGTCAATAACTGGAGACTTATAACTGGAGACTTATAACTGGAGTCAATAACTAGAGACTTATAACTGGAGTCAATAACTGGAGATGTATAACTGGAGACTTATAACTGGAGACTTATAACTGGAGACTTATAACTGGAGTCAATAACTGGAGACTTATAACTGGAGACTTATAACTGGAGACTTATAACTGGAGACTTATAACTGGAGTCAATAACTGGAGACTTATAACTGGAGACGTATAACTGGAGACTTATAACTGGAGACTTATAACTGGAGACTTATAACTGGAGACTTATAACTGGAGTCAATAACTGGAGACTTATAACTGGAGTCAATAACTGGTGACTTATAACTGGAGACTTATAACTGGAGTCAATAACTGGAGACTTATAACTGGAGTCAATAACTGGAGACTTATAACTGAAGACTTATAACTGGAGTCAATAACTGGAGACTTATAACTGGAGACTTATAACTGGAGTCAATAACTGGAGACTTATAACTGGAGTCAATAACTGGAGACATATAACTGGAGTCAATAACTGGAGACGTATAACTGGAGACTTATAACTGGAGTCAATAACTGAAAACTTATAACTGGAGTCAATAACTGGAGACTTATAACTGGAGTCAATAACTGAAAACTTATAACTGGAGTCAATAACTGGAGACTTATAACTGAAGACTTATAACTGGAGTCAATAACTGGAGACTTATAACTGGAGACGTATAACTGGAGACTTATAACTGGAGTCAATAACTGAAAACTTATAACTGGAGTCAATAACTGGAGACTTATAACTGGAGACTTATAACTGGAGACTTATAACTGGAGTCAATAACTGAAAACTTAAAACTGGAGTCAATAACTGGAGACTTATAACTGGAGACTTATAACTGGAGACTTATAACTGGAGTCAATAACTGAAAACTTATAACTGGAGTCAATAACTGGAGACTTATAACTGGAGACTTATAACTGGAGTCAATAACTGGAGATGTATAACTGGAGACGTATAACTGGAGTCAGTGTGAGTTGCAGTCTGACACGTTTTTAAGCACACCTTTTGATTGACAGGATATAATTGGCACTAATCATCTGATGTTTTTAAACGATCGCCCGATTGAAAAAGCCTTTTGTTACCCGTAATCAAATTTGAACTTCACAAAAAAAAAAGGAGTTGTGGGATATACTGTATACCTCGTGCCGGGCTGACATTTTCAGACATAATTACTTTTTTAAGTTTTACATTTGTATAGAGATTTAAGCATTATCAAGGACTACTTTGTGATTAGTTTGTGCATTATGATCAAACAAAGACACAGAAAGCATTATGTTACCCATAATCAATTTCGAACTTAAAAATTCAACCAAACGCAGAGGTGTGTGATATGCACCTGGTGCCGGGCTGCGTGAGGTCTGCGTGAGTGTGTGCGGGCGTCTCCGGCGGGCAGCTGGCAGTGTTTGCCGTGGGCATGGACTCCACAGAGCAGTTACTGACGATGCTGGAGCGGGAAGAGATCTCGCTGGAGTCGGACAGCTCAGATCTGGCGACGGGCATCAGGGCGTAACCTATCAGAGAGAGCAGACAGGAGATCAGTGTGTGTGTCGTCACACTCGCAGGACATCATGAGCACGACACGGAGCCAACACAGCAATGCAAACATCTGCCTTTATTACACAACTGAGGAAACTCACAGTCAGATCATTTAAAGTGAAGAACCATGGCACAATCACAACACATCAACTCATCTGCTCTCTGAACAACACATCAACTCATCAACTCATCTGCTCTCTGAACAACACATCAACACATCAACTCATCTGCTCTCTGAACAACACTCGTCTGAACAATGCATGACATCACACTTAAAAGCACTTCAAAGATCCTGCCATCAATCACTCAACTCGTGTGAAACACATACGCTGAGGGTTTTTGGTGAAAAAAAACAATAATGAACCACACACTCGATCTAATCATGTTGTGATCACCATCAAACCTGTCAGCTTTGAGAGGAAACGGAGTTATGCGGCTCGATGATAGTGCTGGGCAATATATCGATGCATCGCGATTCATGAATCGATTCCAATGTTTTCCGAATGCATCAGGAACCGATTCTGAGCTAGTTTTTAACAGCAGATGGCGCTCTAGGCTAGTTTTTAAGCACACGCTCAAATGCTCATGAAGAAGAGCGTCTGAGAATGACCTTGCACCTCAGGAAGCTTTTATGATGTGAGATTAATGTAAACAGCCACTGCAAACACCCTTGAAATCCACTTCAACCTTCTGGAACTTTATGACGCTTATTTTATAGCAGGTTCCAGTGGTGTGTGTAAGGAACTGGCCAGCCAGCAGATTACAGCTGTTTCTAGAACACACACTTCATCCGCTGTTAAACACTAGACTCAGAAGCGATTCGAGAGAATCTTGGAATCGATTTTCTCGATTCACGATGCATCGATATATTGTCCCAGGCCAACTCGATGATGATGATGATGATGACAGGATCTTCATCAACTCATCTGCTCTCTGAACAATGCATGACATCACACTTAAAACCACTGCAAAGATCCTGCCATCATTCACTAAACTCGTGTGAAACACATACTGTGATGGTTTTGTGTGAAAAACCCCCAATAATGAACCACACACTCGATCTATCAAACCTTTGAGAGGAAACTGAGTGAATGTGGCTCGATGACGATGATGACAGGATCCTTGGCTGAGCGAGTGTTGAACTCATCTAATCACACAGTTTTGCTCCTGCAGTGTCTGTCTGTCTTCTCAGTGTGTTTCAGACTGTCTGTCTGCTGATCGTCCTGTCTCAACGCCTCGGTTCTGTCCCTGGACTTGCTCCTGTCTCTAAAGAGTGTGAAGGGGGACCTGAAGCGCGTGCGTGGCTTCTCTCGCTGTCTCTGTCTATTCTCGTGCTGTCTGTCGCTCTGACAGGTCATCTTCAGGATCTGTCTATGAAGGAAAGCCCCACCTATGCCGTAAGTGCGCGCGGGCGCGCGAGTGTTGACCTCACTGGCCAGAGACGACGACGACCCCGACAGATTCAGTCTGGGAGCTGCGCCTGCTGGGAGACATTCAATTTACATGTATTTGTACATTTCTTTTGACAATACGCATCGTTTCAAAGCAGCTTTACAGAAAATGCATGAGTCCACATTACAGAGTGATCTGTGTATATTAGTGATCCCTATTAATATATATATGTATATATTTAAGAAAAATGTGTTATTTATATATAAAATATTTATATATAATATAAATTAGATAAATACAGTATATACATGCAAATATTTCTTAAATATATATGTGTATTTATATATACACAGTACACACACATATATTTCAGAATCAATTCAAAGCAGCTTTACAGAAAATGTCCACATTATAATTTACAGTGATCTTTTATCAGAAGTTATGTACTTCAGAAGTGTACATATAGAAAATCACAGTTAGCTAAAAAAGAATTAATTTAAACAATGTATTAATTTAAGGCAGAAACAATGCATTGTGCAACAGTGCATTGTTTGTTAACAAATGATTATGACATTTAGAAAAATGTAGCATTAGTGCATGTTGATTCTGAACCAATGAAGCCTTAATGCATGAACATCATGAAAGACACAAATAACCCTGTAATGCCTGACATAAGAAATAATAGTCAGTTTAAATGTAGCAATTTATTGGACCTATTAACAACATTTTTCTTTTTTAAATTCTAGTGCATGTACAAATATGCAGATATTTATAAATATATAATATTTATATGGACAAAAGGAAAGATGAAATTCAGATGCTTGTGATGTAAATCTATGAGATCTTTATAAAAGTATATAGCCAATAATGCCTTGGTAAGATGATATTTAAATGCTTAGTTTTATGATTCAAAGCTCTGTAGTTTTAAAACATATAATACAATGATGATGGAGAGTAAACAAATAAACCTTCCTCAAAAGCCTGATGATCATATTTGATACTCATTATTTCTTTAAAAAAATGATGTCTGGATAATCAAGTAAACCGAAGCTGCTTTAGTCTGAAATATCAAAGTTATTCTTATGTTTCCTTGATAAAATCAGTGCAGATTGGACAGCAGAAACACACGAGCTGAAGGAGGACCTTTGTACAGTTACACTAAAAGACTTTTACTTGATAAAAGAGTCTCAATCAGAGACAGAAGGGCTGGAGGAGATTGTGTGCGACAGGTTCATCAGCAGAGTTTTGATCATGTGATGCCACTTTTCCACTGCATGGTACGGCTCGGTGCGGCTCGCTTTAAATGCGTATCGTACCGATACTAAAATGTGACGTGAAAACACTGCCGATCACTGATTGGTCAGAGAGAATCGTCACTACCAGCGTTACTGAAAAGTGCAACACGAGACACCAAACCCACTAGATTGAAATAGTCAGCAACAGCCACCGCAGTATTATTTGTATTACCACAATTTTTATTAAAAGACTTGCTTGAAAAAATAAAAAAAGCCGAGCCGAGCCATGCAGTGGAAAAACGCCATTAGAGGGCTTAGAAATACAGCAGAAGACCAGGAACAGAAAATATAGTCATGTCTTTATGTTTTTGTTTTACAGTGCCTGAAATGGTTTGTCGTACCTTTGCGAGGGGATCCCTGAGGGGAGACGGCAGGACTGGAGTGCAGGGACGAGGCGGTGCACGGGTCTTCAGCTTTCTTCAGCGTCTGAGGCGAGTTGGGACCTGAAGTAAGCAAGTAAACTTATTTATATAGCACCTATCACAGATAGAAATCACAGATAGAAATCACTAAGTGCTTTACAGAGTGCTACAATTTAAATATAAGAACAATAAAACACAGACAACACTATAACAGCTGAAAACAAAACATAAAAGCCCAATCAACTAAAAGCTTGTCTAAGTAAAAGAAGAGCAAAGCAGACGGTCACTGCCGTACGACTGTCTCACTAAGGTCAAATAAGTCAATATTATACATGTGTCCCTGGATCACAAAACCAGTCATGAGTCGCACGGGTGTATCTGTGGCAATAGGCAACAATACATTGGTATGGGTCAAAATTATCAATGTTTCTTTTAAGCCAAAAATCATTAGGATATTAAGTAAAGATCATGTTCCATGAACATATTTTGTACCGTAAATATATCAAATATATATTTTTGTGAGTGCAGCAAAATCGAGAACATAAATGCACAATTTTAAAGGAGATTTTCTCAAGGTTTAGATTTTTTTGCACCCTCAGATTCCAGATTTTCAATAGTTGTATCTCAGCCAAATATTGTCATATCCTAACAAACCATACATCAATGGAAAGCTTATTTATTCAGCATAAATCTATTTTTTTTTAAATGTACTCTTATGACTGGTTTTGTGTTCCAGGGTCACATATGTAAAATGATGTAGTTGTGTATGAGGACCCAAAAATACTAAGTAAGAAAAGCATTTTTGTGCTGTTTCTTATGAAAAAAAAGGCTTGATAAAATAAATCAAAATTTTATCAGTAAAATGATAGAAATGTGTATCATAAATAAATGGTCGTGATGATGGTGTTGCAGATGAAGCTGTGTGAGAGCAGGAGGTCAGAGAGGTGGAGACGGGCACGTACTGAAGGAAGCGTTCAGGTCTTTAGCGAGGCTCTTCTTGCGCAGTGGGTACAGGCTAACGGGAGGAACCTGAAGCACCTGAGACACGCGGCTCTGAGGCCTGGATGAAGACAGACCTGAGCGCAACGACACCGGAGACATGTCCGGTTTAGTGCAGCGCCGCTCGTTCAGGTTCTTCGACACTGCAGGAACACACACACACACACACACACACACACAACAACATCAGGAACTGAGTTTGAGTGACAGATCATCATATTGCTCT
Organism: Meda fulgida; assembly: GCA_030578275.1. Taxonomy (NCBI): domain Eukaryota; kingdom Metazoa; phylum Chordata; class Actinopteri; order Cypriniformes; family Leuciscidae; genus Meda; species Meda fulgida. The sequence goes on from CM060636.1 coordinate 31,071,456, forward strand.
TCGATACTCAGGAAAACAAACAAACACACACACACACACACACACACACACACACCAGGAACTGAGTTTGAGTGACAGATCATCATAGTGTTCTTCAACACTGCGGGAACACACACACACACCAGGAACTGGTGTCACACACACAACACCAGGAACTGAGTTTGAGTGACGGATCATCATTGTGTTCTTCAACACTGCAGGAACACACACACACACACCAGGAACTGGTGTCACACACACAACACCAGGAACTGAGTTTGAGTGACAGATCATCATAGTTTTCTTTTCCATCATTAGCTGTGTTTCCATCCACCTATTTGCAGATTTTGGGATTTCGCATTTAAAAAAAGCTGGATGGATTTTTTTTTTAGCAGAAGACGTGAATAAACTACGATGAAAACACATTTACTGAATAAATCCCTCAAAACCTCAAGTGACTTTTCCTCAGCGTCAGCTGTGATTGGATAACTGGAGTAACCAGCGGACCAATGGCGTCGCAGCATCTCTAATGTTGGTTTGGTGTTTCTGAAAGTCGAAGTGTGTGATCAGAATGATGTGGTGTAATTCCCCTGAAGCGTCTCACACACACGAGTGTGTTCCCGAACACCAGAACCGAACGCTAGAGAACACGACAGCGTTTACTGAGTTTCGTCTGACGCTCTGACACACTCGTTTATGATGGAGGGAAAAACAGCCACAATGCAGAAACTTGCAGTTTTATTACTGATATTTTGAGGCAATTTCCCAGGAAGTGATGATTTTGTTCTTTTGAATGCATGGCATGGTGCTTTATTTGCAAATGTTTTGTGGCATATTCAAACCCATTTAAACTGGTAACACTTTAAAATAAGGTCCCATTAGTTTACATTAGTTAATGTGTGAACTACCCACATTTGTTACATTTGTTTATTAATTTTTGTTAATGTTAGTAAATAAAATTCAGCTGTTCATTGTTAGTACGTTCATTAAATAATTTTAACAATAACTCAATTATTGAGGTAATTTAACAAATATACCTCAATAACTCAGTAACTCAATGCCTCAGTAACTCAATGCCTCAATAACTCAATACCTCAATAACTCAATAACCCAATACCTCAATAACTCAATGCCTAAATAACTCAATGCCTCAGTAACTCAATGCCTCAATAACTCAATAACTCAATAACTTGGGGCGGCAGTGATTCAGTGGTTCATGTAGGTTGTCTACAAGCCGAAAGGTTGGTGGTTCAATCCCTGGTTCCACCTGACCAAGTGTCGAGGTGTCCATGAGCAAGATGGATGGCGCCTTGTATGGCTGACACCGCCGTCAGTGTATGAATGGGTGAATGTGAGGCAATATGTAAAGCGCTTTGGTGGCCATTGGGTCTGTGAAAGCGTTATATAAATGCAGTCCATTTACCATTCAACTCAATGCCTCAATAACTCAATGCCTCAATAACTCAATGCCTCAATATCTCAATAACTCAATGCCTCAATAACTAAATGCCTCAATAACTCAATGCCTCAATAACTCAATGCCTCAATAACTCAATGCCTCAATAACTCAATGCCTCAATAACTCAATAACTCAATGCCTCAATAACTCAATAACTCAATGCCTCAATAACTCAATGCCTCAATATCTCATTAACTCAATGCCTCAATAACTCAATAACTCAATGCCTCAATAACTCAATGCCTCAATAACTCAATGCCTCAATATCTCAATAACTCAATGCCTCAATATCTCAATAACTCAATGCCTCAATAACTCAATGCCTCAATATCTCAACACCTCAATAACTCAATGCCTCAATAACTCAATGCCTAAATGACTCAATGCCTCAATAACTCAATGCCTTAACTCAATGCCTCAATATCTCAATAACTCAATGCCTCAATATCTCAATAACTCAATGCCTCAATAACTCAATGCCTCAATATCTCAACACCTCAATGCCTCAATAACTCAATGCCTCAATAACTCAATGCCTAAATGACTCAATGCCTCAATACCTCAGTGCCTTAACTCAATGCCTCAATAACTCAATGCCTCAATAACTCAATGCCTCAATAACTCAATGCCTTAACTCAATGCCTCAATAACACAATATCTCAATGCCTCAATAACTCAATATCTCAATGCCTCAATAACTCAATGCCTCAATAACTCAATATCTCAATAACTCAATGCCTCAATGCCTAAATAACTCAATGCCTAAATAACTCAATGCCTCAATAACTCAATAACTAAATGCCTAAATAACTCAATATCTCAATAACTCAATGCCTCAATAACTCAATGCCTCAATAACACAATATCTCAATGCCTCAATAACTCAATGCCTTAATAACTCAATATCTCAATGCCTCAATAACTCAATGCCTCAATAACTCAATATCTCAATGCCTCAATAACTCAATGCCTCAATAACTCAATATCTCAATGCCTCAATAACTCAATGCCTCAATAACTCAATATCTCAATGCCTCAATAACTCAATGCCTTAATAACTCAATATCTCAATGCCTCAATAACTCAATGCCTCAATAACTCAATATCTCAATGCCTCAATAACTCAATGCCTCAATAACTCAATGCCTCAATAACTCAATATCTCAATGCCTCAATAACTCAATGCCTCAATAACTCAATGCCTAAATGACTCAATGCCTCAATAACTCTGTGCCTTAACTCAATGCCTCAATAACTCAATGCCTCAATAACTCAATGCCTCAATAACTCAATGCCTCAATAACTCAATATCTCAATGCCTCAATAATTCAATGCCTCAATAACTCAATGCCTCAATAACTCAATATCTCAATGCCTCAATAAATCAATGCCTCAATAACTCAATATCTCAATAACTCAATGCCTCAATGCCTAAATAACTCAATGCCTAAATAACTCAATATCTCAATAACTCAATGCCTCAATAACTCAATGCCTAAATAACTCAATGCCTCAATAACTAAATGCCTAAATAACTCAATGCCTCAATAACTCAATGCCTCAATGCCTAAATAACTCAATGCCTCAATAACTCAATGCCTCAATGCCTCAATAACTCAATGCCTCAATGCCTAAATAACTCAATGCCTCAATAACTAAATGCCTAAATAACTCAATGCCTCAATAACTCAATGCCTCAATGCCTAAATAACTCAATGCCTCAATAACTCAATGCCTCAATGCCTCAATAACTCAATGCCTCAATGCCTAAATAACTCAATGCCTCAATAACTCAATGCCTCAATAACTCAATGCCTCAATAACTCAATAACTCAATAACTCAATGCCTCAATAACTCAATGCCTCAATAACTCAATAACTCAATAACTCAATGCCTCAATGCCTCAATAACTCAATGCCTCAATAACTCAATGCCTCAATAACTCAATGCCTCAATGCCTCAATGCCTCAATGCCTCAATGCCTCAATAACTCAATGCCTCAATGCCTAAATAACTCAATGCCTCAATAACTAAATGCCTAAATAACTAAATGCCTAAATAACTCAATGCCTCAATAACTCAATGCCTCAATAACTCAATGCCTCAATGCCTCAATAACTCAATGCCTCAATAACTCAATGCCTCAATAACTCAATGCCTAAATAACTCAATGCCTCAATAACTCAATATCTCAATGCCTCAATAACTCAATGCCTCAATAACTCAATGCCTCAATAACTCAATATCTCAATAACTCAATGCCTCAATAACTCAATGCCTCAATAACTCAATGCCTCAATAACTCAATGCCTCAATAACTCAATACCTCAATAACTCAATAACTCAATGCCTCAATAACTCAATGCCTCAATAACTCAATGCCTCAATAACTCAATGCGTCAATAGTGCAGAACAATAATTAAATTGTTCCCAGCGTTACTCGTCGTAATTACATTTTTACTAGTAACAATTCAAATTAGAGACCTCTAAAAATGAATTTTTACTAGTCATATGTCTCCATTGACTTCCATTCATTTTTAATTACGGAGCTCTACAACTGAATTGTTACTAGTAAGAATGCAATTACAGAGCTCTTTAATTTAATTACAGAGCTCTGCAATTATACATATCTTTAATTAGTTTTTTTTTACTAGTAACTAGTAATTGGAATTGTTACTAGTAAGAATTGAATTAGAGAGCTCTCCAATCGAATTCTTAAAATGCAATTACGACGAGTAAAGCTGAGAACAATTTAAGCTAAAACGGCTTGCCATTCTGTATAAGTGCAGTTCATTATTAGTTAATGTTAACTAATAAAGCTAATTGTAAAGGGTTACCATTGTTTCTCTAGATTGGATTTGATTCATTTAATTTTTGAATGTGTAAATTGTGGTATTGTCATTTTGTGATTCTTTTTGTGTGAAACTTTATGTGCTGCCATGTTGACCAGGTCTCTCTGGAAGAAGAGATAGCGATATCTCACTGTGATTCTCCTGGTTAAATAGGTCTGCTTCGCATCGGTGTCTTCATCACTCTAAAGGGGGTTTATTCTGAGATAACAACTGGCTTGATAAACATTATCCCGCTTATTACACGGACACTTGTCACATAAGTAATAACTCAAGAGACGCACGTGTGCTGTATGCCGGTTCGCACTGCAGAGACAGAATCTGGAGCTTGTCCTCGTCCTCCTCCACCTCCAGGTGTGCCAGATACTGCTTCACCCGCCGGGACATCTGGGCGTCCTCGTACAGCTTCCTGGCGTTGAGCAGAGAGCTGCGCCGCACACGCTTCTTGTGGCCCGCCTGAACCTCCAGCAGGTTTGAGTTTGTGCTGGCCTGACTCAGAGACCTGAGGAAGAGTGAGACACGACACACATCACTGTCATTCCTGTGGGGGACGCTCACAGGCAAACGGGAAGACATTCACTAACAGAAAAAATAACATCTAGTCAAGTCAAGTCCCCTTCATTTATACAGTGCTTTTAACAATATAGATTGTTTCACAGCAGCTTTACAGTGATGATAGGAGATTACAGTAGCAAAGATTGTTTTGGCTTTACAGCAGATCTAGAATAAAGTTATTGGCCAGCTAAAGTTAGTTTTGATTGATTCACTTCCGTTGCAAAGATCATTAGTTATTAACTTCTAACTTCAAACTTTCTAACAGAAAACCTCTAGGGCCCTATCTTGCACCCAGCGCAATTGACTTTGTACAGTGACTAGGGATGGGCATTTTGTCAATTGCTTATTTTGATCATTGATAGGTCTCAAAAAAACGAGTACTCGATTACTCAGGGGCGGGGCTTATTTGGGGGCGGGGCTTGTTCAACGGGAAGTAGCGGGGCGTGTCCGTCATAGAGACAATGATATCAATTTAATATTTTAGCAATATTTTGGATTACATTAGCACTTTCTGATAAAACAATGTTATTTTACAGTATATTGGCAAAAATTACACTTTAGTCAGAGTAGAACAGACTTAAATTACTGAACAACACATGATTGATGAATTCTGAATACAATTTAAAGGATATGTTCATCATCATAAATAAAACGTTCTCTTCATTGTTAGGCTACTTCAGCAGCATATTTCAACTGTTCTTATTATACAACAAAAATTAACAGCTTAGTTTTCATTTAACAAGTGTAACAAACGCTATAGGTAAATAAAACAGACGGAATCATTTATTAAAACAAACACGCACAAAAAATATCCTGTATAGGCCTATTTACCACGACTGATGAAACTTAAACATTGCCTACAGCCTACATAGTGTTGTTCAAAAATATAAGTTGGTCTACTACGTGCTCAGGTGAGAGGCGTGAGCGGAGTTTATTCACAATTGCCTGGCAGTGGAAAAAACGCGCGCCGCTGATAGACGTCGCTAAGTGCCACTGGACAATGATGCTCAGCTTTGTAAACCGATTCTCATTTACCTTCCATCATAGTTGAGGGTCCTGGTTTACAGAGATGCATAGATCACTGAAGTAGTGTCACATAAATGTTTGATTTCAGTGTCACGCGAACAAATATCACTCGCGCCAAAAACCCTCACCGAAAAGAGTGTCGAGCGCCGTAGTTGTTGCACGAAACGAATGGGATTACTTGTGTCATCTTTTCACCTCTGGCTACGTGTCATTTCTGTCTGACGGTAAAAGATGCGATGCTTGTCTCAGTTGCGCCTTTGGTGGTATCGGAAGACATTGTATGTACTACTAGATAACGCATTGTAGCCTACTTGTGGTAAATTTGTGTGACAGCATGGCGCTGCATATCTTACACTGAACTGTATTTTTAATCATCTATTTTGTTGAAGTGAAGCCAGACATCACTACGTGACTTTGAAGCCATGTTCGCTGTTTTTCGTTTTGGACTTTGGACTACACTCTAGCAACGCTAACCAATCAGAGCTCAACGTGCCGCCCAAAATGCTGCTATAAAAAATAAAAATAAAAAATTTAACTCAGATCATCGTTTTTATGATCAATTGTCGCTGTCACGTTCGAGTCCTCGAGTGATCGAGTACTGTGCCCATCCCTAACAGCGACGCATGCATCATTGCTATTCTGCACCCGACGCACAGGGACTTTTCCCTCCACAGACGCACGGCGGTAAATTAGGGAATGAACTTGCGCTCGCAGGGCGGTTCAGGAAAAGAGGAGGCGTGTTCCCGCGCAAACGTTCCCTGCTGCTATTCTGCAGTTCCAGAACACAATCCCGACACTGACCAGGAGAAACCTCGTCTAAAGTCAGTGGCGCCATATTCAGATGATATTGTAAGGGCGCATGCTTGGCCATAATGAGGAGTGTGCACACGCACACACACTTTTCTTCTCTCATTTACACAGACGCAGCAGTTGTAAACCATACATAATTACAAGGAAAAATATTACCACACGAGGGAAATCTTTGTGGTGTCCCTGAAGATGTGAAGAAAAATAGGCATAATCTAGTTTACACATTTACCCAAATTATTATATGCCTGTTTAACCGAAGCTAATGTGTGTGTGTTTCTCCATCCCTATACAATGTCACTTCTCTGTGTTTTACGGCCCTGACGAGAACGCCGGTCTCCTCGCTTTGAACCGCTCCTGGCATGCGATGGCAAACCCGGCGTTATAATAGCGATCCGCCGTTATAATAGCAATCCGCCATGGAACAAGCGTGCCGGCTCTTAAAGGGAATGTGAGATGACGCTCTGATTGGTTTATTTCACGTTACGCCCGAACCACAGCTATGAGTAATGTAGCGGCTTCAGACCAACACATTTTAGATTTGCGTCGGGTGCAAGAGTCATTTATCCCGCCGGTCTAACAGCAACTTAAAAAAGGCAAAAAAGTTACTTGCGTTTCATGTTTGATACTTGCGTTTCAGGTTGTTAAAATAGGGCCCTTTATGTGTTCTGGCTGCTCATTTGCACAACAACAGTGTTTGGTGCGTAAGAACGCAAACCTCAAGAAAACATTTTTTTTTTAAAAAAAAGAAAAAGTTATCATCTCTGTGCAGACCTCAAAAACGCAAACCTGTGAGAACGCTGACGGCATGCACATGCGTATTACGTGTTTAGTCTATAGATATGCACGTCTGAATATATATGTGCGCAGGCGTGTAGTCTTTCTTTACAGATTGACCTCAACAAATTACCTGAATCTACAAAAATATAATGGTTTCACAGATAAATGAGACTTGATGCATTTCTTCTGGTCTTGCAAATGTGAACAATGGAAACTCATTTTTGTGAATCTTGTTTTTCAATTCCTGAAATAGTTTTATTTTTGGAGAAGTGTCTTATATGTACACTACCATTTAAAGGTTTGGGGTAAGAATTTTGTATTATTATTATTTTTAAGAAATTGATACTTTTATTCAGGAAGGACACATTAAATTGATCAAAAGTGATGTCTAATATAATGTCTATTTCAAATAAATGCTGTTCTTTTGAACTTTCTATTCATCAAAGAATCCTGAAAGTAAAATGTATCACGTTTTTTTTTTTTAAATGACCTGATTCGAACATTGATAATAATCATAAATGTTTCTTGAGCATCAAATCCTCATATTACAATGATTTCTGATCATGTGACACTGAAGACTGGAGTAATGATGCTGAAAATTCAGCTTTGATCACAGGAATAAATTACACTTTACAAGATATTCACATAGAAAACTGCTGTTTGACATTTTCACTGTTTTTACTCTTTTTTTGATCAAATAGCCTTAGTGACTTCTTTCAGAAAAAGTTTTGGAAGTATGTGATGTTATGAAATTTCTATTTGTGAAAGTCCTTCCATTTATTTGTACATATGAAACGTTAAACATAAACCTAATTTATTTGGCAGTCTGAGCAAACAATGCCTACAGCAGCGCACCGCGGCCATGCAACGTATTCAGCTCCATTAATGCAACAAAAAAAAGAATACATAGATTAAAACAGACGAGCATGATCAGTTACATGAAGATCAATGGTTTAGAGGATGAGGAATGAAGGAAGAGTGGCAGGAGTTGGTGTGTCCAGTGAACGGTCAGGACATGCAGGACAGCACACTTACCCTAAACTCTTCCACCTCTTCTTTCTGTAAGCAAAGCCCATGAGAGGCAGAAAACAGGAGAAGAGAAGAGACACACTCAGACAGACAGAAAACACCAGCACCACAGACAGAGAAATCATCTGATACACCACTGATAGAGCTCCACCGATTCATCCGTTTTAGCCTTTTCATTTTAATCGGCAAAAATGCATACCGGTAGTTTTTCCGGGTTACATCCGTTGCTGGAGCGGCTGATAAGAGTGTGCAGTCGTTTTACAGTAAGAGAGAGAAATAAAAACTAGCACTGGGCGTGATTCCATTACCCTTCAAAATATGCTAATTGAAATTGCAAATTGAAAATATGCCAAATCGAAAAAAACAATTTTGCAAAAACTCAAAAATCGCAAAAAAGCTTTTACGCCACATGAGGAGGTTTATCAGGCAATTCAAAAAAGGAAAATTTTGCAAAACTGCAACAGTGTTTGCACATTTACAGTCACCTGACGTAGATGATGCGGCGTGTGTGGACAGAAGACGAGACAGAGTTCTTTATTAAACTCATAAAAGACACAAGAATTACAATCAAGATCCTGAAGCAGAAATGAGGAGAAACACCAGAAACTCCTCATACGAGCCGCTCTCAGTATAAGAGGCTTTCCTGGCCATTAATGACTGGATAACACACACACACACACACACACACACACACACACACACACACACACACACACACACACACACACACACACACACACACACACACACACACACACACGTCTCCTTCCATTAATAATAATTGCTAGTGCGGTGGTTGAGATATATGTACACCTACAAACATCCGTCGCCATGATTTTTGGAATGACTTCGAATCGTGAGAGCAAAAAATTACGTTGCACGTTCATAAAGAAAATATATAAGATGCTACTGGAACTTGCTGTTTAAACAGGGCGTTTCGAGACTCACACCTGTAAGTAAACGCAGCTGTCAATCACAAAAACTGACATTGTGAACCATTGATCAACAAAAGATCAACAGTAGGGCGAGACTTATCTGACTGGACTGTGATAAGTGAGCATTACATTTGTGTATAAAACTACTGGACTAACATGGACTACACGACGTGAAGAAAAACTGTTTTCTTTCCACAATTATGTGCACTAATGAATCGTTCACAATAAGTGCAGGAATTAATTTGATTTGCAGTGGACGTTTAGTTCATGCTCTGTGTGTGTGTGTGTGTGTGTGTGTGTGTATGTGTATGTGTGTGTGTGTGTGTGTGTGTGTGTGTGTGTGTGTGTGTGTGTGTGTGTGTGTGTGTGTGTGTGTGTGTGTGTGTGTGTGTGTGTGTGTGTGTGTTTGTGTGTGTGTGTGTGTGTGTCTTCACCTCTGTCTGAACATTAGTGCCGGGTCCATGTTGGCTGATGTCATGCGCACAACGTTTCGGATCTCCTTGGCGATCATTCGCAACTTTTCGAAATTGACCAGGCCGTCAACACTCGAATCGTTCCCTGAGGAAGATAAGAGAAGATGGACAGTTTAAGGACCTGACATGCGAAACCCCACTAATGTTAAAAGATTAGTTCACTTGGTCATTTACTCTCCTCCACGTCATCCAAGATGTCCATGTCTTTCTTTCTTCATTGGAAAAGAAATGAAGGTTTTTGAGGAAAACGCTCCAGGATTTCCTCCATATAGTGTCTTCAATGGGGTCCAACGGCTCGAAGGTCCAGATGTGAGTTTCAGTGCAGCTTCAAAGTCTCGACACGATCCAGCCGAGGAATACGAGTCTCATCTAGACAAACCAGCGACATTTATAACACAACACACATTTATAAATGTCGCTGGTTTGTGTAGATGAGACTCGTATTCCTCGGCTGGATCGTGTCGAGACTTTGAAGCTGCACTGAAACTCACATCTGGACCTTCGAGCCGTTGGACCCCATTGAAGTCACTATATGGAGGAAATCCTGGAGGTTTTCCTCAAAAACTTAATTTCTTCTCGACTGAAGAAAGAAAGACGTGAACATCTTGGGTGACGTGGAGGAGAGTACATCATCAGGAAATTTTAATTCTGAAGTGAACTACTCCTTTAATACATTTCATTTTAGGCACATTTAGTTTCTTTAATGATTGAGTTCTATATTTGAGAATTATTTGGGTTTGCCAGCATGCCTCGACTTCATAATACATTTGATTAAAAATTCTGAAGTGAACTACTGCTTTAACAGGCTTGTGTGTAAACTGACCTTCGTGCAGGAAAGTGAGGTCCTTCTTGACCACAGGGAACAGGGGGATGATGGGAGGTTGCACGCTCTGGCTGCTCAGTATGTTGCGGTATTTGGCCATGTTTCGTGACGGGTCGAAGATGTCCTGAAGATCTCGAAACAGCTTCTCATACTTACTGGGTAGTTTCTCCCACGTGCTCCTCAGTCGAGCTACTGAAGCCAGATTAAGACCACTGAAGAGCACAGAAAAGCCACGCATGAGCATCTGCGGCCCTGCTCGCAAGCAAGAGCTTTAACTATTAAAACATGAAATCGATGCATTTTATGTGTCTGACGAAGCTGCATAACCACTGAGGAACAAAGAGCATGTCAACTTTTTTGTAAATGTTATCGGTTGTTATTATGTTGTCTTGTGGATAATTTAGAAATATATGCTGCAACTTTATCAGGTCAGCATTACTATATAAAAAAAAAATATATATATATATATATATATATATGTGCAAAATGCATCTGGAATGAGTACATACTGGAGTCCAAAACATGACTAAATTAACTAATTGCTTAAATTTTGACACAAAAAATATACAAACAAACAAACAAACTAAATGATATGTATTGAACTGGCCAAAGATGTCCATCTGCACACAAACGTCACTGACCGAATCAAAAAACACACGACCCTTCAACAGCGAAACAGAGATGAATGCATCAATACACTTTTACTGGTTTAATGTAGTGCAGTAAGAGGCTTGCTTCATTTTTCTTCTCATTTCATTCATTCACTATGAATAATGTTCATTTATTTATTAAAACAATATTGCTGGGATACTGTTGTACCTCCTGCACTCACTATATGGTGATGACAAAAATCACAAGTGTTTATGGTACAACAATAAATTATTGAATAGAAATATTTTACACACTGCACCTCAAATATAAACTGGGACTTTAATTTCAGAGAGAACAGCTCGAGAACTGACAGCTGGAGCGAAAGGCGCACTCACCTGATGATGGCAAACATGGAGTTGAAGTTCTTGCACTCGCGGCAGTGCAGGGCGATCTTGATGAAGTGCTTGATGGTCTTCATGCGTTTGATCGCGTTGGCCTCGCGGAGGATCTCAGTGGCCACCCAGAACGTCTCCTGGTTGATGATCTCTTCGAACTGCTTCAGATGCTGGCCACCGCCCGGGTCCAGCTTGAACAGGTCGTCCACGTACTCGGTGGACTCGATGTTCCTGAACAGGCCGAAGTCCCTCATGGAGAGCTGAGCCGCCACCTCCACGGTGCTGAGCTGAAGCAGCCCGATCTGACTCTCCCTCAGGAGATCCTGAGCGTCTTCATCCGAGCACAGCGTCTCCGTCTCCATGTTGTTCTTCAGGTAGTACCTGAGCAAACACACCAATCACGGGATTACTGGATTGTAGGGTTGTAGCGATACCCTCATGTCACGATTCACGACACTGAACTCTCGATATTATTAAATTTGGTTTTATATTGTGTGTGTAAATGAATAGGCTTGGAATACATACTTTGCACGTGACGTCACAAGTACTGGCTGGCGGGCAAGAACGTCGTTCTCCAGCAACGAAACCCAGTAAACGAATCAAGGATCTTGCCAGGACGTCGCCAGTTTTACTATACAAAAGTTGGTGTTTTGAGGTGTAAATGACATGCCAGATAGTTGTTGTGCGATTGGTTGCACTAAACAGCTGAGATAGGCAACCATCACAGTAACACGTCTGTGCGGTGATCATTCCATCAAAGGTCATTTCAACGTTTGAATACAGTGGGTGTATGATCATGTAATTAATCGTGTCTTTAAGTTACCCTGTAGTTTCGTCAAACAACGCCACCAGCTGGTTCGGCGAGTCAGCTGTGTGTGTAATTAGTGTAAGCTAGGCTAACTGTACGTTCACACCGCCGCCGGCGAGAGCGGCAAAATTAATTGAAAATGAATGACTTCCGGGCACTTTGACGCTCTCGCCGGTGGCGGTGTGAACGCACAGTGACAGCTGTCGTATTTTGCTAACAACAACAAAAGTGTGTGATAGGTTGTTTTGAGGCTTGTGATATCTATGGTTTTCAATGAGAACCAGAGATGACCCAATAGTAGAGCAAGATTATTTATGGAGGAATTATTACTGCTCGATTATCTTAAAAAAAAAAAAACTTGTCTACTTTACACAATTTAGCTACCTTGGAGTTAATCCTAGTCCATAGTTATGCAGCTAGCTCGCTAACAGATTTGATAGCCACTAGAAAGGCCTGGAACTACAGGACGCTACGTTGAAAATACCCGTTTATTGCCCGCCAGGTATCCATGGTAGTCACGTGACTGCAAAGTATGAATTGGTGCTGAAAACCCAATGCACAGGACAATAGAGACACCAGAATAACAATATTCAAGCGTAGCGTCAGTTCTGGCAGGTCACGTTAGTCAAGCTCGCATCAGTGACTCTCAGCTGATCCACGTCTACCTATAGGAATATGACACTATCACTGTATTCATATATAAGCTCCTTCAGTGTAATCAGCAGCTGCCGTGTTTCTCAGGAGCAGATTACCCTCCTCATATACACCTCAAATACACCTAGGATGACTTGAGGGTGAGCAAATTTTCATTTTTGGGTGAACTATCCCTTTAAGAGGTGTTGGTTCTGCTCTTACCTGCCGTTGAGTTGGATGCGGTCTGCTAGTTTTGAGAGCTGGTCCGGCAGTCGGCGCTGTTTAATGACCCCTTCAGGACTAACAGAGACCTCACACAGCGAGTAGGTCTCCGAAGCTGCGATGAGGCCAAACTCACTCACTACATGCGAGACCACGTCTTTGGCTGTGGTGTCTTTACTGATGATGATATAGCAGCTCTGCTGGTCCGCCTTGAACACGCGGATCACCTGATCGGGAATGTCTGCAACCCGCAAGAGGAAGGAGATGCAGTTAAACACACACACCCGGTGACAGCATTTGAAATAAAGATCAATGGTGATACGTTTGGCCCAGATTTGGAAAACAAGGCAATGGCTCAAACGCTATTCCATCATCCACATGATTTAAATGACAGAAATCTCTTTCAGGTTTCATTAACATCTTCACTTGCATTTTGAAAATGAATGAAAGTCTTATGGGTGTGGAACACAATCCACCATAATGACGGTTTTCCCATGCTTTTTGACGTCGATTGTAAATCATTTCATGCCACTAACTCATATCCACATGCAGTGTTGGGGAAAGTTACTTTCAAAAGTAATGCATTACAATATTGCTATTAGGTACTTAGTTACTTTTAAAAACTTATAAGTAAACTTAGTTACTTAATAGGTACTTGATTACTTTTTTAGAAAAGTAATGTGTTACGTTACTTTTGCGTTACTTTTTCTCACCTGGGCTAGGCTTGTTTTTAGGCTTTTTTGGACAAAAAAGTTATATTTTTGGGCCAATGTAAAGGCCATTTCAGACCAAAATGTAAATAAGGCTGATGGAGATGGAAATGCAAATTCACATGTGTCCAGTAGAAGGCGCCGCTCAAACAAACCTGCCTTTCTAAATCACAGAAGAGGGATGTAGGAGAAGAAAGATTAACACTTACTTCAGCAATATATAAATAAATAAATCTAAAGTCATTTTTGCTTCTGGTTTAATTGAATCATCAAAGATCAGCAGCAAGTACATTAGTCAATAAAGTGAGATTAAATGCATTTTTGTTTTATTTAACATTTAATTATTGGAGGTTTGAGTATTATTTTGATTTTGCATTTCAGTGATTTTATTCATTTTGAGAAATACTCAATCTTTTTGTGCAAGTGAGATTAGTCAATGCACGCTCACATTTAGTCTAGAACTACAATAACCATCATGTTTACACACACTTACAATGTGTCTCAACATGAGGACAGGAGAACTGTCAGTTAATAAATGTGAAAAAGTAACTCAGATATTTTACTGTAAATTTAAAAGTAATGCGTTACTTTACAAGTTACTTGAAAAAAGTAATCTGATTACTTATCTCAAGTTACTTGTAATGAGTTACCCACAACACTGACCACATGAAAGTAAGTGCAAAACAGCATACAAGAAATAAACGCGTGAAAAGGAAAAGAGTGTATGACGTGTACAGTTTACTTACAGTAGAAACCAGCCACTGGTGGAGCCAAGAAACACACAGAAAGTAAAGACAGAGAGAGATGACACATGACAGCTACAGCACACACCAGTGGAGACATCACAACTCATCTAAACATGTCCTTCTTATTATAAACATCTCTCGTACTGCATATCAACTTCAGCAGGTTTCCAGATCCTTGTGAAACCAGCCGAGTGCTTTCATTTGACACAACCCAGAGCTGAGGTTTCAGAAAAAAAAAAAAAACGTTTACTGGAATCCTTCCTAACATCCTCATATGTTCTAACTATATCTATCTAAATGTAGAACGTTTTCAGAGCTTGAAATAAGGTGAAAAAAACAGTTTCAGCTTCACTCATATACAGAACAAACCCTGTGAAAAGAAGTACATTCAGCATACTTTTAAAAAGAGTGCATAAAGCGGATATCATACACTTTAAACCAATGTGAATGATTTTAAACAAATTAATGTTACATACAATTAAAAATTATAATAGTTTAAATTTATATTAAATGCAATAAATATTAGAGTTTTTTTTATAACAATATAAATAACACATGGATTTAGACCTATATTGTATTTATATAAAGTGTTCACAGGCAAATTTGATGTATATATTTCCCCGGCATCAAAATCAGGCTCATATTAATGTCAGGAAACAGGATTCCTGCTGCGTGTCGATATCCATGATCACTGGATCTTTAGTAAGTTGTAAAGAACACTATATCGAGTCCAAGCTTTAGTTTAAACTGATAATCGTTCGTTTTCCTGGCGTTTTCGCAGTTTCCTCTATTAAATCCAGTCATGCATAGCTCTTCTGCCTCTCCGGCTGAGGGAGTGTGGGAAAGTGACGTCAATGCATATCCTCTATTCTGGTGTTTTAATTACATACGATGCGACCCATGCTGAAATGAAGTGGATTCACTAAACATCGGAGAGAATCCTCTCGCTTATGTGGATGTAATGTTATGTAATGTTGTGTCCTGAGGCAAAGAGTGGAAATTACAAGATCGCATATTATTGTGCTTTACCAGTTAAGGCACCGGGAGAATCAGCACCTGTGCGGCCAAAGCAGCAGAAAAGGCCTGAAGCCAGAAGCCCTGCAATATCGCTTTTATCTTGAATACATCATTAATCTCAAATTGGATGCATTTGGTTGAGTTTGTTAACTCGCTATAACAAAGCACTTCAGTTTACCGGCGTTCACTCACTCTTCAGCATCAGCTCAAACGGCAATGCCGATATTAATGTTTCAGTTTCAGTTTGTTTTTATTTGATGTCATTTTATTAATTTCATATTGATGTACCTTTTTCAAAAACATTGATGGTGCATTATTAATAATAATTTTATTATTGTTGCAGAATTGTTATTTTCTCATTCATATTCTATTCTTTTGCCACTCGGTCCGGCTGAGGGAGGAAAGTGACGTCAGTGCATTCCCTGCACATGATGTCTGATGACGTGTGTGTGGGCATTACATCAGCGTGCGGTTGTGTGTGTTACCTGCGGGGTTGCTGAAGTCGAGCGCGCTGGCGGGCTGGAGCAGGTCAGGACTGCTGGACGACAGGCTGCCCGGGATCGGCATGATGGCCACGCTGTGCCGGCACTGCTTCGTGCCCACCATACTGTCATCCTGAGACTGAGACAAGCCACTGTCACTGCACACACAGAGGAAGAGGGATTACAGCCGGCTCAACACACTTACACTGCATGTCAACACACACACACACAGATGGAAGACGTGGACATTTAGGCCGTTTTCACACTTGATTTGACTGAACTGGAAGGAGACAAACTGAATGTGATTTTGCTAAAAGAAAAACTATTAATACGAAAAACAGTTAACATAATTGAATACACGGCTCTGTGGAATACTTGATTCTGATTGGTCAATCGCTCCATCTAGCGGTATATTATTCCCAGATAACAGCCTCTGAGAACAGAAACACAGGCTCATCCGGGTCACTGAAGTCAGCAGCGCTATACGCTCGCTAGGAACGGGTTTCCTTCGTGGAAGTTTTGCTTTGGTGAGCTAATAAAATATTAAAACTCAGTCAAATCAATATTTTGTGTAGTTATTTAATTATGCCATCCAGTATCGTGGACTTTGTTTCATACAAACACAGATGCGGCCATTTTGTGACTGTTTTATACACTGTTGTATTAAAAGATACAAAAAGGTACGGTTTTTAAACAGTTTAATCTGAAATCAATATCTCTAATCTCCATAATTATGTATGTGTAGAAATGCTGTGTAATAAGTGTATGACTGTATTCCGTATCTCTGAACTGTCAGTCTAGTTTGAACTGTTTAAAGAGCTAATAAAATATTTCAACTCAGATCAATATTTGGTGTCTAATTATTTACTTATGTGGCAAGTATCCGTGTAATAAGTGTGATAATGTACATCCAGCCGGTTGTTATCTCAGAATAAACCCCTTCAGGCTGATGAAGACATGATCCTGATCACCCTATCAGGGTTTATTCTGAGATAACAACCGGCTGGATGTACATTATTCCTTACTTAATAACCCTACGTGACGTCAAAGAAAAAGGTTTCTGACCTTTCCTACACAGTTTTATAAATGAGACCCCTGGAGTAACAACATCACTGATGAAGTTTTGATTAGCTGGGTTAGGGTATTAAGGGTACTGCGTTGACACGGTTTAGATCTTATTTGTCTGAAATAACTTTCTCAGTTCGTTTTACAGACTTTGTCTCCTCAATGGCTTGTTTCCCGTGTGGGGTCCCCCAGGGCTCTATTTTGGGGCCTATTTTGTTCTCCCTGTATATGCTCCCCTTAGGACATATTTTTAGGAAATTTGGTATTTCTTTTCAACGTTATGCAGACGATACGCACATTTATCTGCCTTTGAAACGAAAAGATACTCGCACTTTAGCGCCTCTATTGCAGTGTCTTGAGGAAATTAAGGCCTGGATTGCACTAAATTTCCTGAGTTTAAATGAAAATAAAACAGAAGTTATGTTGTTTACACTGGGAGGCACTTATGAGTCATTAGATTTGGACCTTAGTGAATTGAATACACTTGTGAAGCCCTATGCAAAAAAATGTAGGTGTTATTATTGATTGTGATTTTAAATTAGATTATTGTAATGGCCTTTTTATCTGGTATTATTGTTTTCTTCTGTGCTGTTGAGTGTTTGCATCTTTGATATGTGATATGTGTGTACAGCACTTTGATAAACACTTGCTATTTTTAAAAAGTGCTTTATAAATAACCTTTGACTTTGCCTTTGACTTAATGGATGCAGAGAATGAGAACCGACCGAACTGCAGTGTGAAAGCGCTCTAAACAGACACGAGCACAAATACAGAGTGAACACACACACTATCCATGAATGAGACTCAAGCCTGAGATGAGCAAACATTGCAGACGCACACGTGACGTCTCAGCGCTGGCTCATGGGTAATCTCGTGCCAATCAGACGCTGAGCTTTACACAGACGGGCTGATTTACATGATGCTGTCTCACTCTCAGAGCAGAGACAGACAGAAGTGATGATCCACTCTGAGAGGACAGCATCACTCGACTCGAGAACACATCAGCACAGAGAACGTGGAGTAAAGCACGTCACGTTAGATACACAGGTATGGAGCCCATTTACGCCACATTGGAGAAAAAAAAATCATGCTTTGTAAATCATAATTATGAGATAAAAGTACAAAGTTTGACATTCTACATCATACAGTGGGCTCAAAAAATATCGGCACCCTTGGTAAATATGGGCGAAAATTACAGTGAAAATTAGTTTTTGCAATTTCTCTATACATTTCAGAATATATATTTTTTAATGAATAAATAATGTTTTAAAGATTTTGTTTTTTGATAAGAATAACTATTTGACTTTAATTAAAGGTTAGATTTTTGTGAATATTTTGAATGAAAGACTAAGGAATATTTGTGGAGAAAACTGTAATTATGACATACTACGTCAGAATTATGAGATAGTCGAAATTTGCAAAAGCTGAAATTATGAGATAAAAAGCTATGAGATAAGTCAAAATTATGACATACTATATCATAATTATGAGGTTAAAAAAATCAGGAGATAAGAGTCGAAATAATGAAATACTGCCATTATTATGAGAAAGTCAAAAGATAAAAAAGTCATGAGATAAAATTGACGTGCCAAGTCATATTTATGACATACTACTGTAAGTCGTAGTTATGAGATAAAGTCAAAATTGCCTCAAAATTATGAGATAAAAAGTCATAGTAAGATAAAATACATACCAAGACATAATTATGAGATACTATATCTAAGTAAAACTTGTGTCGAAATTTAACGTTGAAATTGACATAAAAAGTCATGATTAAAAGTAAATTATGCCAAGTCGCTTCAATTTTTCATGTTATAATGACTTTATTATAAAGTCATAAATTTGACCTTTTTTTCATAATTATGATTTACCAAAGCAGGTTTTTTTATTTATCCACACATACACAAAAATAAGAAATGTCTTTTTTCTTATTTTTGCATGAGTGTGAGACACAGCTAGTGTTTGTCCAGGTCCAGGTCACGTGACAAACCGCGCTTGTGATTTCACAGAAACAGGAATTGAAAAGAACGACTTCCACACAGGACATGACAGCACTGTTTGACAGGATTCATTGACACAAGAAAAAGATCTTGACCAATGACAGAAAACACCTAACAAGGCACAACAAGATACAAGCGATCTGCTTTCCTGGCCAATCACAGCCTTAGTCCACAGGACAGTGCTATTAGTTGCTCTGATTGGCTGTTGGAAAGGTCGTGCCTGGTTAGGATGTGATGCAACTCTTCATGAACACACAGGAAAGAAAAGAAGTGCCAGTGAAATATGTTGTTAGTACACAAAGATGCTGAGTCTGGACTGTGAGCACAATCACATGGTTTATGTGAAGATGAAACAACATGAATGTTCACGCAAACGCTTTGTGCTGCACTGCTCTTCACATTATGACATATTTCCTGAGAGAGAGATAGAGAGAGAGAGAGAGAGAGAAAGTGTTGAGCTGGTGTCTCTTACCCAAACAGTCCCCTGTGCAAGTGAAGCAGCCATAAAAATAGAAGACACGTGATGTCAAGCAGAACAAGCATCAAGCACAGATGACCCACAAACACACTCACAGACACACACTCACGTTCCCCCCAACTTCATAAGATAAACACACACTGTGCATGAACAACATGTTTTAGGACATTCTGACAGCGATACGTGACTAGGGTTTCGGTACCTAAGTAACCGGTATGTAACTGAATCAAAACGCAGATTTCGGTGCCACTTAAATGCCTCAGCTGTCGGTTGATATATTTGCACTCTGGATCTTCGAAACAGACGCAAACATCATCACTGCATGTGATCGCTAGTAAACCCTTTGATGCGTATGATCGTTCACACCAGTGTGATTAGAACGCTGAGATCGCTGTCATATATCATATCTTCATATGTCATATATCAGCGCTGTTATATATCACAACTATTCTGGGTTTTCAAACACATAAGGTTTATTTTAGGTTTCAGACATTCAAATACGCATAATCATTAGCAAAACAACATTTAAAGTTTGTAAAATACACACTGATGGCTATGGA
Source organism: Meda fulgida (assembly GCA_030578275.1). NCBI lineage: Eukaryota > Metazoa > Chordata > Actinopteri > Cypriniformes > Leuciscidae > Meda > Meda fulgida. Next base: position 31,091,879 of record CM060636.1, read on the forward strand.
AGCGGCAATATTCTTTTCAATTATAAATTGACGCTTTGACAGATAGGCTAAAATTCTCTGAACTGCGGTGCTTAGCCTACTAACATTGTGCGTTATAGATCAACTAACATGAATGATCATTATAAAGGTTTCTTAAATGACAAACCACATGTATTAAAGAATAAAAATATCAGCCAAAGACTGACTGGCATGTAACGCAACAAATCATAGTTTGTTTTGTTCCACGTTATGTTTAGTGTGAAAATGTGAAGTCTACGTCCCTACAATAACAGACCGGCGTATTCATCTAATAAATGAATCATTCAAGAACGTTGTGCAAGTTTACAGCAATAATAGAGCCGCAAACCTCACGTACTTTTAAAATTCAGTTGATCCTGATGAACGCTCATTGTCACAGTTGTAAACATGACGGCGTTCTTCCACGATGGGTTTCGCGTCACGGCATTTAAGATGATGCGTTCTAAAATAGCGCTCACCTTGTACAGGACATGCAATAAGTCAGGAGAGGTGTCGTATTTTGCAAGAGAAGGCAAAAAATGTGAAAAGGATTGCTGAAATTTAAAGCAACACTATGGAACATTTTCTACCTTAAAATAATGTTTCCAAAATCGTATCAGTGGTTCATCAAGTCGTAACAGGGTGAACAGCACTTCTGGATTCGCTCTGCGGTGCTATATCTGCTATAACCACACTATATCTGCTATAACCACACTATATCTGCTATAAACACACTATATCTGCTATAACCACACTATATCTGCTATAAACTCACTATATCTGCTATAAACACATTGTATCTGCTATATATCTGCTATAAACACTCTATATCTGCTATAACCGCACTAAATCTGCTATAAACACACTATATCTGCTATAAACACATTATATCTGCTATAAACACACTATATCTGCTATAACCACACTATATCTGCTATAAACACACTATATCTGCTATAAACACACTATATCTGCTATAAACACTCTATATCTGCTATAAACACACTATATCTGCTATCTGCTATAAACACACTATATCTGCTATAAACACTATAAACACACTATATCTGCTTTAAACACACTATATCTGCTATAAACACACTATATCTGCTTTAAACACACTATATCTGCTATTTATCTGCTATAAACACACTATATCTGCTATATATCTGCTATAAACACACTATGTCTGCTATAAACATTATATCTGCTATATATCTGCTATAAACACACTATATCTGCTATAAACACACTATATCTGCTATATATCTGCTATAAACACACTATATCTGCTATAACCGCACTATATCTGCTATAAAACAGACTATATCTGCTATAACCACACTATATCTGCTATAAACACATTATATCTGCTATATATCTGCTATAAACACACTATATCTGCTATAAACACACTATATCTGCTATAAACGCACTATATCTGCTATAAACACACTATGTCTGCTATAAACGCACTATATCTGCTATAACCACACTATATCTGCTATAAACACACTATAACTGCTATTTATCTGCTATAACCACACTATATCTGCTATAAACACACTATATCTGCTATATATCTGCTATAAACACACTATATCTGCTATAACCACACTATATCTGCTATAAACACACTATATCTGCAATCACCACACTATATCTGCTATAACCACACTATATCTGCTATAAACACACTATATCTGCTATAAACACACTATAAACACACTATATCTGCTATAACCGCACTATATCTGCTATAAACACACTATATCTGCAATAAATACACTATATCTGCCACTGCTATAAACACTATATTTGCTACACACTATATCTGCTATAACCGCACTATATCTGCTATAAACACACTAAATCTGCTATAAACACACTAAATCTGCTATAAACACACTATATCTGCTATTTATCTGCTATAAACACACTATATATGCTATAAACACATTATATCTGCAATATATCTGCTATAAACACACTATATCTGCTATAAACACACTATATCTGCTATATATCTGCTATAAACACACTATATCTGCTATAACCGAACTATATCTGCTATAAACACACTATATCTGCTACTGCTATAAACACACTATATTTGCTACACTATCTCTGCTATAAACACACTATATCTGCATATCTGCTATAACCACACTATATCTGCTATAACATAACCACACTATATCTGCTATAAACACACTATATCTCCTATAAACACACTATAACCACCCTATATCTGCTATAACCACACTATAGCAATAACCACACTACATCTGCTATAAACACACTATATCTGCTATAACCAATAACCACACTATATTTGCTATAAACACACTATATCTGCTATAAACACACTATAAACACACTATATCTGCTATAAACACACTATAAACACACTATATCTGCTATAACCACACTATATCTGCTATAAACGCACTATATCTGCTATAAACGCACTATATCTGCTATAAACACACTATGTCTGCTATAACCACACTATATCTGCTATATATCTGCTATAAACACACTATATCTGCTATTTATCTGCTATAACCACACTATATCTGCTATTTATCTGCTATAAACACACTATATCTGCTATAACCACACTATATCTGCTATAAAAACACTATATCTGCAATAACCACACTATATCTGCTATAACCACACTATATCTGCTATAAACACACTATATCTGCTATAAACACACTATAACCACACTATATCTGCTATAATCACACTATAGCAATAAACACACTATATCTGCTATAACCTCACTACATCTGCTATAAACACACTATATCTGCTATAACCAATAACCACACTATATCTGCTATAAACACACTATATCTGCTATAACCACACTATATCTGCTATAAACACACTATATCTGCTATAACCACACTATATCTGCTATAAACACACTATATCTGCTATAACCAATAACCACACTATATTTGCTATAAACACACTATATCTGCTATAAACACACTATAAACACACTATATCTGCTATAAACACACTATATCTGCTATAAACACACTATAACCACACTATATCTGCTATAACCACACTATATCTGCTATAAACGCACTATATCTGCTATAAACACGCTATGTCTGCTATAAACGCACTATATCTGCTATAACCACACTATATCTGCTATATATCTGCTATAAACACACTATATCTGCTATTTATCTGCTATAACCACACTATATCTGCTATTTATCTGCTATAAACACACTATATCTGCTATAACCACACTATATCTGCTATAAAAACACTATATCTGCAATAACCACACTATATCTGCTATAACCACACTATATCTGCTATAAACACACTATATCTGCTATAAACACACTATAACCACACTATATCTGCTATAATCACACTATAGCAATAAACACACTATATCTGCTATAACCTCACTACATCTGCTATAAACACACTATATCTGCTATAACCAATAACCACACTATATCTGCTATAAACACACTATATCTGCTATAACCACACTATATCTGCTATAAACACACTATAACCACACTATATCTGCTATAACCACACTATAACAATAAACACACTATATCTGCTATAACCACACTACATCTGCTATAAACACACTATATCTGCCATAACCAATAACCACACTATATCTGCTATAAACACACTATATCTGCTATAAACGCACTATATCTGCTATAAACACACTATGTCTGCTATAAACGCACTATGTCTGCTATAACCACACTATATCTGCTATAAACACACTATATCTGCTATATATCTGCTATAAACACACTATATCTGCTATAACCACACTATATCTGCTATAAACACAATATATCTGCAATAACCACACTACATCTGCTATTAACACACTATAACTGCTATTTATCTGCTATAAACACACTATATCTGCTATATATCTGCTATAAACACACTATATCTGCTATAAACACACTATATCTGCAATAACCACACTATATCTGCTATAACCACACTATATCTGCTATAAACACATTATATCTGCTATAAACACACTATATCTGCAATAACCACACTATATCTGCTATAACCACACTATATCTGCTATAAACACACTATAACCACACTATATCTGCTATAACCACACTATAGCAATAAACACACTATATCTGCTATAACCTCACTACATGTGCTATAAACACACTATATCTGCTATAACCAATAACCACACTATATCTGCTATAAACACACTATATCTGCTATAACCACACTATATCTGCTATAAACACACTATTACCACACTATATCTGCTATAACCACACTATAGCAATAAACACACTATATCTGCTATAACCACACAACATCTGCTATAAACACACTATATCTGCCATAACCAATAACCACACTATATCTGCTTTAAACACACTATATCTGCTATAAACGCACTATATCTGCTATAAACACACTATGTCTGCTATAAACGCACTATATCTGCTATAACCACACTATATCTGCCATAACCAATAACCACACTATATCTGCTATAAACACACTATATCTGCTATAAACGCACTATATCTGCTATAAACACACTATGTCTGCTATAAACGCACTATATCTGCTATAAACACACTATATCTGCCATAACCAATAACCACACTATATCTGCTATAAACACACTATATCTGCTATAAACGCACTATATCTGCTATAAACACACTATGTCTGCTATAAACGCACTATATCTGCTATAACCACACTATATCTGCTATAAACACACTATATCTGCTATATATCTGCTATAAACACACTATATCTGCTATAACCGCACTATATCTGCTATAAACACACTATATCTGCAATAACCACACTACATCTGCTATTAACACACTATAACTGCTATTTATCTGCTATAACCACACTATATCTGCTACTATATCTGCTATAAACACACTATATCTGCTATTTATCTGCTATAAACACACTATATCTGCTATAAACACACTATATCTGCAATAACCACACTATATCTGCTATAACCACACTATATCTGCTATATATCTGCTATAAACAAAATGCGGATTCATTCAGTAATGAAACAGTGAAACAAGTTCTGCTATGACTTTGTTCAATTGGAACTACTTCCATTGGCAAAACTGAGCAAAAACAAGCATTATTTTCAATATTGTGTCTAAAATGTAACTTTAATGAACTGCTGTATAAAATCAATATAAGATTTGTAATAGTGCAGATATCCGGGGAAAAAACAGCACTCTTGCTCATGTGATATTGCTAAACTATATCATATGATATAAATATAAAGACAAAATGCCCTCATATCTTGAACTTTGGCAGCATTTTAAATGCATTCTAAAAGGCTTCATAAACTGTGATTGATTTTGTGGACAGGCAAAGTGCTTGTCGATGTAATCTTATCGCGTCTGGTTTGGACATGGTGTAACTTTCATGACACTTGAGCACATTTTCTCTCACCACAGTGAGAAAACAACAATATACTACAGCGGTGTCTTGTCCTGCCTCAGTTCCTGACAGCAGTGATGACCACCTTCAGTTCACTCAAGAGAACAACAAACTAATAGATGGATGGAGGTGTGTTTAAACCAAGCGGCAACCTTCCGGTCTCTCTCTTGAAACCAACACTGAAGTGAGTTAAACTGCAGTTCATCGACTGGCCACTAGAGACCGGCTCCAAGAGAGAATCCCATAAACCCACGTTAAAATGGCCAACTTTATAGCAAAACATTGTTTTTACAACCTGGTGCAAAAAGTGGGTTTGGTCAATAAAGCTAATTTTGACGACTGTCATGACGACTGTGAGGGGGGTGAATATTTTTATAACTCATCCGTTTAAATGATATTAAGCCTTAAAGTTCTGCATAATTAGGGGCGTGGCCACTTGAGTGACAGGTGGATTGCCGCTGATGTCACTGCTAGCCGTTTGTCTGCTGTCTGTTAGCGTCACGCAGGGCTGTCGCGGTGAAGGAATTTCCCTTGCGGTAATTTTGAGTGGCTCAATAGAGCGATATGTGGTATTATCGGCATTTATTTAGTTTGTGTGTGTGTGCGCGTGTCTCATATGAGTATGTGCGTGGAGAGTTTGTGTGTGTGCGTGCGTGTCTCATATGAGTATGTACGAGGAGAGTTTGTGTGTGTGTGCGCGTGTCTCATATGAGTATGTGCGTGGAGAGTTTGTGTGTGTGTGTGTGTGCGTCTCATATGAGTATGTGCGTGGAGAGTGTGTGTACGCGCGTCTCATATGAGTATGTGCGTGGAGAGTTTGTTTGTGTGTGCGTGTCTCATATGAGTATGTGCGCGGAGAGTGTGTGTGTGTGTGTGCGCGCGTCTCATATAAGTATGTGCGTGGAGAGTTTGTGTGTGTGTGCGTGTCTCATATGAGTATGTGCGTGGAGAGTTTGTGTGTGTGTGCGCGCGTCTCATATGAGTATGTGCGTGGAGAGTGTGTGTGTGTGCGTGCGTGTCTCATATGAGTATGTACGAGGAGAGTTTGTGTGTGTGTGCGCGCGTCTCATATGAGTATGTGCGTGGAGAGTTTGTGTGTGTACGCGCGTCTCATATGAGTATGTGCGTGGAGAGTTTGTGTGTGTGCGTGCGTGTCTCATATGAGTATGTACGAGGAGAGTTTGTGTGTGTGTGCGCGTGTCTCATATGAGTATGTGCGTGGAGAGTTTGTGTGTGTGTGTGTGTGCGCGTGTCTCATATGAGTATGTGCGTGGAGAGTTTGTGTGTGTGTGTGTGTGCGTCTCATATGAGTATGTGCGTGGAGAGTGTGTGTACGCGCGTCTCATATGAGTATGTGCGTGGAGAGTTTGTTTGTGTGTGCGTGTCTCATATGAGTATGTGCGCGGAGAGTGTGTGTGTGTGTGTGCGCGCGTCTCATATAAGTATGTGCGTGGAGAGTTTGTGTGTGTGTGCGTGTCTCATATGAGTTTGTGCGTGGAGAGTTTGTGTGTGTGTGCGCGCGTCTCATATGAGTATGTGCGTGGAGAGTGTGTGTACACGCGTCTCATATGAGTATGTGCGTGGAGAGTTTGTTTGTGTGTGCTTGTCTCATATGAGTATGTGCGTGGAGAGTTTGTTTGTGTGTGCGTGTCTCATATGAGTATGTGCGCGGAGAGTGTGTGTGTGTGTGTGTGCGCGCGTCTCATATGAGTATGTGCACGGAGAGTGTGTGTGTGTGCGCGTCTCATATAAGTATGTGCGTGGAGAGTTTGTGTGTGTGTGCGTGTCTCATATGAGTATGTGCGTGGAGAGTTTGTGTGTGTGTGCGTGCGCGCGTCTCATATGAGTATGTGCGTGGAGAGTGTGTGTACGCGCGTCTCATATGAGTATGTGCGTAGAGAGTTTGTTTGTGTGTGCGTGTCTCATATGAGTATGTGCGCGGAGAGTGTGTGTGTGCGCGCGTCTCATATAAGTATGTGCGTGGAGAGTTTGTGTGTGTGTGCGTGTCTCATATGAGTATGTGCGTGGAGAGTTTGTGTGTGTGTGTGCGCGCGCGTCTCATATGAGTATGTGCGTGAAGAGTGTGTGTACGCGCGTCTCATATGAGTATGTGCGTGAAGAGTGTGTGTACGCGCGTCTCATATGAGTATGTGCGTGGAGAGTTTGTTTGTGTGTGCGTGTCTCATATGAGTATGTGCGTGGAGAATTTGTGTGTGTGTACGCGCGTCTCATATGAGTATGTGCGTGGAGAGTGTGTGTGTGTGTGGACAGTGTGTGTGCGTGGAGTTCTCATATGAGTATGTGCGTGAAGAGTGTGTGTACGCGCGTCTCATATGAGTATGTGCGTGGAGAGTTTGTTTGTGTGTGCGTGTCTCATATGAGTATGTGCGTGGAGAATTTGTGTGTGTGTACGCGCGTCTCATATGAGTATGTGCGCGGAGAGTGTGTGTGTGCGTGGACAGTGTGTGTGCGTGGAGTTCTCATATGAGTTCCGCGCATCTCGTGTGTGTAGAGTTTGTGTGTATGTGTGTGAGCGACTTTAGGTGTGTCGTTGTGCATTTGTTTGAGCATTCAGCAGTATACATGTATGTGTGACTACTAAGTATATGTGTATGCACGTGTTTCATATTATGTGTGCGTGAATGAAGTTTGATTTAAGCCCTAGACGGCGCCTCATATGTAGCTGCCTCGTTTGTTAGCATTGTTGCCAGGACAACAGGCATCTTGCATCGCTATACTAATACGGTGCTGTACAAAAACGTAATTATAGTTCGCCTCAAAGTTTTTTATTTTTGTATTATTTCTTCCCCAAGCTCATAAAATAAATTTGGGTCGCACATAAATTGACAGGATCGGTCGGAAACCGGAACCAAACAATTTTTTTTTTTATGCCTAATCCGCCTCGCTGCACATTTTCGTTTATTCGGGAGTGATAATGCCAAGATGGCGACGGCCGGCCCCGCCCACTTTGGGCTTCAAAAATGCTCTTCAGAAACCAACGGGTGACGACACACACACTCCGTCCATTGTTTTATACAGTCTATGGTTGAAACCCTGTGAGAGCGTGAGGATGACAGGAAAAGGCTCTTCGTGCAGATGATGGAGGAACCGTGAAACTGCCAGAGCGCGTTGATCCAGACACGATGAGGAAAAGACTAAAGAGGGGGCCAGTGTGTTTACCTGAAGGGTTTCGGGGGGAGGATGCTGAATCTGGTCTTCTCCAGCATCTTGCGGATCTTGTTGCGTCCCCCGGACACTGTGTTGGCCTTCATCTTCTTGCGGCTCTTGCTGTCCGTGGGAAACTCCATGTCTCCGGGCAGATCCGGGATGGAGAAGCGGTTGCTCTTCCTCTCCTGGATCTTTGGGATGTGAGGACCACCGTTCTTCTTCTCGTGCCTCACTCGATTTTGAAGCTCTTTGAAAACTGCAACAAGTCAAATCAAGTGTATTTGTAAAGCTCTTTCCACAATACACTTCATTTTAAAGCAGCTTTACAGAAAGTCATACTGTTATGTCTATAATGCCTTGATGCTTTGACATAGAGCAAGTTTTAGTGGGCGATAAGATTGTATATAATGATGATATGAGTGATCCTGCAGATTTATGTCTAGTCATCTTGTATTTATAGTGTTGTCTAGCACATATATCAGTGCTTCAGTGACTGAGACACATGACGGAGCGATCAAGACAATTATAAGAGATTTAAAATATCGGTCTGTTTTGTACCATTTCATCATATGAAAGCTGAATAAATAAGCTTCCCGTTGATGTATGGTTTGTTACGATATGACAATATTTGGCCGAGATAAAACTATTGCAAATCTGGATTCTGAGGGAAAAAATCTAAATATTGAGCAAATCTCCTTTAAAGTTGTGCATTTCTGTTGGCGATTGTGCCGCATCCACTCACAAAAATACATTTTTGATATATTTAAAGTAGGAAATTCACAAAATATCTGATCTTTACTTAATATCCTAATGATTTTTGGCATAAAAGAAAAATTTTGATCCATATTGGCTATTGCAACATGTGACTGGTTTTGTGGTCCAGGGTCACTTATGTGATGAGTTTGGAATAAGTCTACGTGTTCTTTATTCAGATTATCTTCAATTTTGTGATACTGTAGAAATATGCTGACATACCGAAGATGTTGGTCTTCACCGTAAGAGAGAGGTGTGTGTTGTTCTTCAGGATGTCCATGGCTTTGGAGTACGAGATGTTCTCAAAGTTCTGTCCATTAATCTCCAAGATCTGAGGACAGACGAGCACAAGGTGTTCATGCTGAAATATTAATGCGGCGTGTGTTGTTCTGAGCAGTGTGTTCCTCAAACCTGATCTCCGCGCTTGAGTCCCGCTTCTGCTGCTCTACTGGCCTCGGCCACAGACTCCACGAAGATGCCGAAGCCTCGCTCGCTGCCGCCCTGGAGCGTGAAGAACAGCGGGGACTCTGGGGACGGCTTCTGAAGAGTGATCTGACGACACTTGGCCTTCGCCGCACACGCTATATTCAGCAGACGCAGGTGACCCTTCATTTTCTGGGAGAGCATTCAGGGAAACACAAACACTGACATGTGACATGAGATCAGGTGTGTGTTTCTCGTACACTGCTGTAACTCGCTGCTTCACTGCTGTAACTCGCCGCTTCACTGCCTCGCCGCTGCACTGCTGTAACTCGCCGCTTCACTGCTGTAACTCGCCGCTTCACTGCTGTAACTCGCCGCTTCACTGCTGTAACTCGCCGCTTCACTGCTGTAACTCGCCGCTGCACTGCTGTAACTCGCCGCTTCACCGCTGTAACTCGACGCTTCACCGCTGTAACTCGCTGCTTCACTGCTGTAACTCGCTGCTTCACTGCTGTAACTCGCCGCTTCACTGCTGTAACTCGCCGCTTCACTGCTGTAACTCGCCGCTGCACTGCTGTAACTCCCTGCTTCACTGCTGTAACTCGCCGCTTCACTGCTGTAACTCCCTGCTTCACTGCTGTAACTCGCTGCTTCACTGCTGTAACTCGCCGCTTCACTGCTGTAACTCGCCGCTTCACTGCTGTAACTCGCCGCTTCACTGCTGTAACTCGCCGCTGCACTGCTGTAACTCGCCGCTTCACTGCTGTAACTCGCCGCTTCACTGCTGTAACTCGCCGCTTCACTGCTGTAACTCGCCGCTGCACTGCTGTAACTCGCCGCTTCACTGCTGTAACTCGCTGCTTCACTGCTGTAACTCCCTGCTTCACTACTGTAACTCGCCGCTTCACTGCTGTAACTCGCCGCTTCACTGCTGTAACTCGCTGCTGCACTGCTGTAACTCGCCGCTTCACTGCTGTAACTCGCCGCTTCACTGCTGTAACTCGCCGCTTCACTGCTGTAACTCGCCGCTTCACTGCTGTAACTCGCCGCTGCACTGCTGTAACTCGCCGCTTCACTGCTGTAACTCGCCGCTTCACTGCTGTAACTCCCTGCTTCACTGCTGTAACTCGCCGCTTCACTGCTGTAACTCGCCGCTTCACTGCTGTAACTCGCTGCTGCACTGCTGTAACTCGCTGCTTCACTGCTGTAACTCGCTGCTTCACTGCTGTAACTCGCCGCTGCACTGCTGTAACTCGCCGCTTCACTGCTGTAACTCGCTGCTTCACTGCTGTAACTCGCCGCTTCACTGCTGTAACTCGCCGCTGCACTGCTGTAACTCGCCGCTGCACTGCTGTAACTCGCTGCTTCACTGCTGTAACTCGCCGCTGCACTGCTGTAACTCGCCGCTTCACTGCTGTAACTCGCTGCTTCACTGCTGTAACTCGCTGCTTCACTGCTGTAACTCGCTGCTTCACTGCTGTAACTCGCCGCTTCACTGCTGTAACTCGCCGCTGCACTGCTGTAACTCGCCGCTTCACTGCTGTAACTCGCGGCTTCACTGCTGTAACTCGCCGCTGCACTGCTGTAACTCGCCGCTGCACTGCTGTATCTCGCCGCTTCACTGCTGTAACTCGCCGCTTCACTGCTGTAACTCGCCGCTTCACTGCTGTAACTCGCCGCTTCACTGCTGTAACTCGCCGCTTCACTGCTGTAACTCGCCGCTTCACTGCTGTAACTCGCCGCTTCACTGCTGTAACTCGCCGCTTCACTGCTGTAACTCGCCGCTTCACTGCTGTAACTCGCCGCTTCACTGCTGTAACTCGCCGCTGCACTGCTGTAACTCGCCGCTTCACTGCTGTAACTCGCCGCTTCACTGCTGTAACTCGCCGCTTCACTGCTGTAACTCGCCGCTTCACTGCTGTAACTCGCCGCTTCACTGCTGTAACTCGCCGCTTCACCGCTGTAACTCGCCGCTTCACCGCTGTAACTCGCCGCTTCACCGCTGTAACTCGCCGCTTCACCGCTGTAACTCGCCGCTTCACCGCTGTAACTCGCCGCTTCACCGCTGTAACTCGCCGCTTCACCGCTGTAACTCGCCGCTGCAATGCTGTAACTCGCCGCTTCACTGCTGTAACTCGCCGCTTCACTGCTGTAACTCGCTGCTTCACTGCTGTAACTCGCTGCTGCACTGCTGTAACTCGCCGCTGCACTGCTGTAACTCGCTGCTTCACTGCTGTAACTCGCTGCTTCACTGCTGTAACTCGCCGCTGCACTGCTGTAACTCGCCGCTTCACTGCTGGAACTCGCTGCTTCACCGCTGTAACTCGCTGCTTCACTGCTGTAACTCGCCGCTGCACTGCTGGAACTCGCTGCTTCACCGCTGTAACTCGCTGCTTCACTATCACATTCAATCGCTGAAGAAATCCACTAGAGTCTCGACTGTTTCCCGAAACCATATTGTCCAAGTTGGTCGTTCAACCGCGCTGGTTAATGATGTCACACAGGTTATGGAGTAATAACTACTGTTCATGAATCTGTTTGAGATCGAATTAATGCGAGATGTTTTGCTGTAATTTACAGACATGCATCTGAGGAATATTTCTCATTTTTCTCCGTTATTTTGCTTTATTTCCAGATTCAATCATAGTCTCGTTCTTACGCACTCGAGCTCGTTCACACATGCGCACTCTTCAAACACTACACTTTAAATCTCTAGACAAACTAAAAGACGTAAATGACATCTGCATGTGTTCTAATAAAAGACACAGATTGCACTGAATGTCAGCTTGCTTATTTTGCTCAAGATCAGGATTTATTGAGTCACATGTCAAACAAGAAACTGCTTCTAACGCAGGAGATCTGTCGCTCACACACACAACTCTGCGATGCTGTTTGCGAATGTTCGTCAGAACTATAGTTTCGGGAAACACAGACTCGTTTAACTGATGATAACGACAGAATGCTTTCGGGAAACACACCTGTACAATGATTGTACTGTATTGTACAGATTAGGATGAATATTAGAATTAAATACTGCAATATTCGATATGCGATACGATAATGCTTAAAGCGTGTAAAATAAACTTAAATAATCTTTCAAATATTTTAAATTATATAACCTGCATACGTGTTTCACATTATTTTGTGAAGGGAAACATCCCTACAGCTTCTGACAGTGAACAGCAGTGTTTTACTGTCGCATACGAGCAGTTAACAACAGAAACTGAATAATCAAATGTAAAAATAAAACACTGCTTAGTTTTCATTGTATGAATTAAATATATACTGATTCTTATTAAAGCTACAAAAGTTATTCAGCAAGAGGAGCGAGTGATTTTCTGTCTTTTGTGCATGACCCAGTTATTGCCAGCCGTTGCGATATATACACAGGAGTTCTGCTCTGTTGTGAATATACAAACACTCGTTTATACAGTTTTGAGTTTAATTCCTCACTTAAGCTCTAGACATTTCCGTGATGTTAGATTTAGACTTTCCCTTGAGAAAAGAAGTGCACTTAATTGTTTTGAATGTGCACTTGTAGTGTACTTCAAATCTTAAATGCATATTCACTTGCAGATATTACTATATTAATGAAATTAAAGGGTGCTTAACTGTACTTAAAGGGAGTATAAGTTCATGGCTTAACCAGTTTCTTAACACACGTTTAAAAAGTCTAAAATGTCTTTAAAGTACATTTTAAATAATGTGTTTTTTAAAGTAATACACTTATTTCAATGTGTTGACTAACATACTAAAGCACATGTAAAGGTCTTGATTATAATTTTAACTGTAGTGTTATTCAATATTCAATTTAAAGTTAAAATATTTTAAATGTTCTAATTTGCAACTTCATCAGTACAAATGCGTCATTATAAAATATATAAAATATATGACATACAAGTTTCAGTAGAAATGACATTAAAGTATATTTTAGTTTATCAAAGATGCTTGTCAGTAAATTCATCTGTACAGTTTAACCATATTTCGAACACAATAAAATTATGATATGACATATAAAGATGTACTTAAGTGGTCTAAATTCAGCAAACTGCATTAATATAAATTTAAACTATAATGCACTTTCATTTTATGAAAATTAATTTCATATCATGCAACTAAATATCCAAAATCATTACATTCAGTTCACACTTAAGTGTATTCTTTTAAAGTATATTATTTCCATACGTACTCTTTTTAAAGGGGACCTATTATGCTTTTTTATTCCACCTTTCCTTTAGTGTGTATTATAACTGTTTGTGCATGTAAACCTTTTGTAATGTCAATTACAGCATTTATTCGTATTCTAGTAGACCTGAACAAAATGATCACCCTGTAAATGAGCGTAACAGGGGGTCTTTAAAAGTGTTTCTCGTCTAAAAATCCCTATTTTAGGATTCCCTGATATTTCCATGTTATCCACGACCACAGGCATCCTGATTTAATAAACTTGTTTTGTCTGAACTGATGTCGACACCCACCGAGAAATCCAGTAACTTCTCGAAGTCCTCCAGGAACTGTGTCATCACTGGATCGCCTTCAAAATCGTTAAAATGATTGTTCACCCACAACAACACGATTCTCGTCACCTGCAAAATCACAGAATATGTAAACTCGTGCTGGGCAACCATTAATCGTGATTAATCACATCCAAAATAAAAGTTTGTGTTCACATAATATATGTGTGTTATTTATATAGAAAATATGTATATAATATAAATTATGCATAAATATGTACATATTTGTATATATACATACAGTAGATACATGCAAATATTTCTTGAATATATACATGCATGTGTGTGTATTTATATATGCAAAATAATTATACATAGTACACACACATATATTATGTAAACAAACTTTTATTTTGGATGTGATTAATCGTTGCACTGCACTACTGTAAACACATGCAAACCATTATTAACTATGGAAACAACAGTGTAAGAAATAAGAGCAAGATATTGGCACGACATCAAAATCAGGCGATTAAGGCTTAAAATGTAATAATCGGCACCAGTCTGATATGAAAAAATGATGCTGATATGCTTTAATGTGTAGCGACAAGATCATGACCTTTTGCATGTATGACGACTAGATTTACGGTTTTGGATTACCGGTTTTACAAGAATCGCTAGTAAGAAACACAGTCAAACCAAAAATTATTCAGACACCTTTTTTTTTCATTTCATTTATGTAAGTGAGGAGAGAAAAATTAAGTAAACTGTGACATAGTGCTGGGTGGTTTGACCAAAAAATTCACGTTTTTTTTTTTCAAAATTATGCCGGTTTTCCGGTTTATGACGGGTTTTTTTTTTCATGCATAATCAGGTGTTCAAAGCATTTTCTACTGGTTGAGAGGGGAATCACTGCAGTAAATTGACTTGGATGGTCTATTTTACTGTCATAAGTGAATATTGTAGAATAATTCCACACCAGTAATACAGGTTTGCATGGCTCTAGAAAACTATGCTGTTGTTTACAAATAAGAGCCAGTCATGATTCTAATGAAGTGAGGAATCAGGCAAAATACAGAACTTTTATTTTACTGTACAAATTTCACTTTTTTTTTTTTTATAAAAACCAATACAAAAAGTTGAACAACTTGTAATACTTCGCCAGCACTTGCATAAAATGATTGTTTTGTCGACGTCGGATTTTTGGAAACCAAAAAACTCCAAACAACAGACCCGGCTCCTCTTTTTGGCACAAGTTCTTCTGTGTCATGTTCTGCAGCATCCATCTTCCGTAACACCAGAGCACTTCTGTTTGTTTTCCCGGTTTTCCCTCGCCTCGCGCAGTCGCCGCTTAGAAGTGCAACATTGTAAAGGGTCCGACTGAAACAGTGTCGCGCAGCGTAACATTCGTTCCGAACGTTGTGTAATTAAATACATTGGTATGGCGGTATATTAAAAAGAAACATCATAACGAAAATATACACCGGTTTTCGGTATGAACCGGTATACCGCCCAGCACCACTGTGACATATTATATCCAAAAATTCTTCATACAGTGACTACCAG
This sequence comes from Meda fulgida, assembly GCA_030578275.1. NCBI lineage: Eukaryota > Metazoa > Chordata > Actinopteri > Cypriniformes > Leuciscidae > Meda > Meda fulgida. The sequence goes on from CM060636.1 coordinate 31,107,730, forward strand.
TGACATTATCCACTATTATTCGGACACTTTGAGCTGATCATGTTTTCTTCAGTGTTTTTCTGTAACTGCTGATGCTCTTTTACACACAGACTGAACAACATGAAGCATTGCTTGCTCACTGGTGGAGCTAAACTGGTATTCTCTAATTGTGTAGTTAAATTTACCAGCTGACAGATATTCAACATAATTCATGTGTGAGTCTAACAGAGGGGCGGACAAAACCAGTGAAATATCCACTGAGTTCTGCTCATATTTGATTACCGTTTTATAAGCTATAGTGAATAAACTGATGAAGTGAGAAATATTGAAGGAGTCTGAATACATTTTGGTTTTGAATGCAAACTGAGAACTGACACACACACACACACACACACACACACACACACACACACACACACACACACTGACCGTGTCTCTGAGACTGTCCACTTTGAACCACTCCAGGAGCTTCTTGCCCACGTCCATGGGGCTGTCCAGGAAGGTCCGGTGTGTGAGGAGAAAGTCCTCGATGTACGTGGGGTCGACCACTGACGGCTCCTCCACCAGGTGCAGGAGCAGGCGCTCGGGGGTGCCCTGACCAGTGCACATGCATAACAAAATATGTATTGTGAATTTTTAAGGGCATTTGTTGAGGTCAATCTGTAGAGGAAGACTGCACGCATACACACATAGATATTCAGACCTGCATATCTATAGACTAAACACGTAATGCGCATGTGCACGCCGTCAGCGTTCTCACAGATTCACGTTTTTGAGGTTTACGTGGAGATGATCACGTTTTCAAAAAATTTCAAAACTTGGAACCTGTTTCATAGTTTGCGTTCTCAAGCACAAACACTGTCATTGTGCAAATGAACGGCCAGAACGCATTAAAAGTTTCTGTTTTCAGTTAAACGGTGTCGTGTTAGCGGCCGCTAAGTTAATAACTAATGATCGTTGCAACGGATCGTTATTACTGTAAAGCTGCTGTGAAACAATCTATATTGTTAAAAGCGCTGTATAAATTAAGGGGACTTGACTTGACACACACAACACAAGAGCACCTGACTAAAGTAACTAACAGACAGCAGCTGACAGCTCAGACGTCTTCACGATCATATTATTGACTTTAGCTAGTGTGTAATGTTGCTGTGTGAGCATAAACAACATCTGCGTGTGTGTGCTCTTGTTTTTGTGATTTGTGAGGGCACAAATGTGTATAATGACAGGGGTATTACACTGGTATTACAACTTGAATGTGATTTATGAGGACATTTCCTGAGTCCTCATATTTCAAATGGCTTTAAAAACATACTAAGCAGTGTTTTATTAAAAATGTAAAAATGCAGAATGTCTCCTGTGATGGGTAGGTTTAGGGATAGGGTTAGTGTGTGTGTGTGTGTGTGTGTGTGTGTGTGTGTGTGTGTGTGTGTGTGTGTGTGTGTGTGTGTGTGTGTGTGTGTGTGTGTGATGGGCAGGTTTAGGGATAGGGGCAGTGTGTGTGTGTGTGTGTGTGTGTGTGTGTGTGTGTGTGTGTGTGTGTGTGTGTGTGTGATGGGCAGGTTTAGGGATAGGGGCAGTGTGTGTGTGTGTGTGTGTGTGTGTGTGTGTGTGTGTGTGTGTGTGTGTGTGTGTGTGTGTGTGTGTGTGTGTGTGTGTGTGTGTGTGTGTGTGTGTGTGTGTGTGTGTGTGATGGGTAGGTTTAGGGATTGGGTTAGTGTAAGGGGATAGAATATACAGTTTGTCCAGTATAAAAACCATTACGCCTATGGAATGTCCTCACAAATCACAAAAATTGTGTGTGTGTGTGTCTGCGTGAGGTAATCGTAGCTGCTAACACACACACACACACACACACACAAGCTCTTAAAGCTCCCCCCTCTGTGCCGGGAGCAGCAGCTCATTTGCATTTAAAGGAACAGACACAAAAACGGTGCGTTTTTGCTCACCCTCTAAAAGCAACTTTAACATGCTATATAAAACATCTGTGGGGTATTGTGAGCTGAAACTTCACACACACACACACACACACACTCTGGGGACATCAGAGACTTATTTTACATCTTATGAAAAGCACATTATACCACCCCTTTAAAAACTTTTTACAACAGAAATGAAGCATCACTGAACTTACTTAAGCTGGACTGTGACGCTATTTTCTTCTAGAAACAAACTTTGTTGCATTATTTTCCTGTTATCTCTGTAAAGCTGCTTTGAAACACTATGTATTATAAAAAGCGCTGTATAATACTGTACATAAATGTGACTCCAGAGGACCTGAAACCCACATCAGCTGACCTGAAAGTGACCCTGAACGCCTCGTTTACAGCCAATCAGGAGAGTCGAAGCTGCTGTGAGAGACGTGCCACTGCAGATCTGACGGACTGACTCTTGTGTGAGCAGAACAGGGAAACGCTCCAACGAGTCCGAGAGAGATAACGTGCACACAAACAGTGTTCTTTTCAAACCAGAGGGCTTAATGAAGAATTTAATTCATTTTGTATTACATGTTTTCTGGGATGTTCAAATATGCAAATGAAGCATTATCTAATTAAATATGCACTCATTTGCATACATTTCCAGAACAGGAATTTGCACATTGGATAAAGCCAGGTTCAAAGTTCTCATTTGATGTTGTGATATATTGAAATCAAAGGGGATTTTTGATAAATCAGCGGAAAAAAAAAGCTTTTTCACCATGTTTTTAGGAATATAATGTAAATCAGGCGAATTATATATATAGATTGGAATAACACTGTAAAGTTTGGTGTAAGTGGAGATTTCTAACCTTTAAAGATATGTATTGTAATTGAAATCTACAGTCACAAATAGACAAAAGTGCAATAAAATAAACACTTAAATTTGGATTGTGGATGTTTGTTTGTTTTTTCATAAAAAGAGCCCAAAACTGACCAGTGCATAAAAACAAACAATGGCTTTGTAATGTCAAGTCAAGTCATCTTAATTTATACAGCGCTTTTAACAGTATAGATTGTTTCACAGCAGCTTTACAGTAATAATAGGAGATTACAGTAGCAGAGATTGCTTTGGCTTTACAGCAGCTCTAGAATAAAGTTATTGTCCAGATAAAGTTAGTCTACTCTTACGTTGTGTTAAACCTTGAGTTGGTGTGATTTAGGATCATCTTGTGATGCTTTTTGTTCATTGTTGTTCACAGTTTCATTAAAATGAAGATCCTACATTAGTAATGACTCTTCCTCACCTTGATCTTACACACTATCACACATGCGCACTCTTCAAACTATGCTTTCAATCTCTTGACAAACTAAATGACATCTGCATGTGTTCTAATAAAAGACACAGATTGCACTGAATGTCAGCTTGCTTATTTTGCTCAAGATCAGGATTTATTGAGTCACATGTCAAACAAGAAACTGCTTCTAACGCAGGAGATCTGTCGCTCACACACACAACTCTGCGATGCTGTTTGCGAATGTTCATCAGAACTATAGTTTCGGGAAACACAGACTCGTTTAACTGATGATAACGACAGCACTTGCGACCATCGTTGGCTATGAATATAATATAATAATAAATGCATGAAAAATACTCATGAATCCTCACCTTGATGACGATGTGGCCCTTCCTGGTGCCGCTGCGATCCAACTCTCGATGCTCCTTCACCATCACGATCTCGCCCTCCTCCTCCTCCTTGTGTGTGTTCTTCTCCACATGGTTGAGGATGCGACAGTAGTCCTCTTGAGCGACGCACACAAACTGATCCACAACAACATGAGGAAGAGCGATGAACTGAGAGTAGCGCAGGAGGTCAGTCTGAACCAGACATGGATAACACACACTATCACAGCGCCAGCTCATGAGTGCGACGTGTGTGTGTGTGTGTGTGTGTGAGGACGAGAGCGAGCGCAGGGTTCACGGCGTTAGAGGAAGTTGAGGTGGAGTCTTTATTTTGAGGAATCAGCAGCGCTTCTATATTAGGAGGATTTTACATTCGGACCCTGACCACGACACCTCATGACCGGCAGAGATAACAGTGTGGAGGGACACACACACCACAGACATCATAGAGTCCCGTAATGATCACCATTAACCCCCAATATTTGATATTCTTAGAAAAAAATAGGGAAAAGCGAACTAAACTTGACAATTGTGGCCCTAATACTCAGAAATTGACCCCCAATAATTGATATGTTTAGAAACAAATAGAGAAAAACGAACTAAACTGGAGATTTGTGGCCCTAATAATCAGAAATTCACTTCCAATATTTGATATTCTTAGAGAAAAACTACATTTTAAACTTTGAATGCATTGCTTTTAGAAATGTATTGTCTAAAGTGTTTAATTCCAGTAAATAATAAAAAGAGCCATGACATTTGTGGGCATTGTTAGTTATTCCTTATTTCACTTTCAGCCACTTCCTATCACACGACTTCAGAAGAGTTATGACAGCATGCAGATTCTTCAATGTTTCCTGTCGATGGAGGACAGAACATGTGGAGAGAGAACGGCATCATTCATTCCAATATCAAATATCAAACACACTCACAATATCCTCCTCCTGTTCGGTTTTTCAGTCACAATTGACTTATGTCATAATGAGTTTTTTTAATCTAGTCATTATAACTTAGTGTGTCAAAAAATTACTTTTTATCTCATATTTTCAACTTTTTAGTTCGTAATTCACTTTTTTCATAATTTTATCTTTCTATCTCATGATTTTTCATGATCTCATGATCATAAATGACTTATTATATCATAATTAATACTTTTCATCTCATAATTAGTGGCCAAGCCCCAAAGGGGATAGCCCTTACTGTAATCGTTAGTTTTCTTATTATTATTATTAATTTTCCCGAATGGGAGTCAATGGCAGCCCTATGAACTGTAAGAAGGAAAATTATGAAAATTGACACATTTGTAGTGATGGTAATGAATAGTAATTGGCCCAAATTTTTAGTCCCTAGGACCAACTCTATAGCGCCACCACCAGTTCAAAAATTCAACATTGAAATGGTTGTAAGTTTTGAACCCTTTGATCTAGAAAAATGAATCTTAGTACACCTGAATCCACTCATTATGGTGATCGCAATCAATATCGTACATTAAGACTCAGCCCATTACAGTAGTGGCCATTTTGAAAAGTACAGAACTACGTTTTTTTGCTACTCCTCCTTCAAAATCTGTCAAATTTTGTCCAATATCTGCTCAAATGATCTTTGGGCTGAGCCGCACAGAAGTGAGTGAACATATTTTTTTTTTTTTCAAACTTTAACTTTAATTTTGTTCAAAAGTTATGATGTCGCAAACTTAACAAGGTCGACCCAAAATTGGTTCAGAAGCTATAGCTCGGCCAAACTTTGATCAATGGAAACAAAAATTGGTACGCTTCATCGCAACCATGATCTGAGGGTCCATGCCAAAGTTGGGAACAGCACCACCTACAGGTCATGAGATATGGAAAATGGCTGTTTTGGCCAATAACTTTTGAACAATTTGTCAGAAAATCATAAATGTGGTATCTTGATTCCTTGAGTCATGTCGATTCTGTGGATATCGATTTTGCCAGGATTGGATGTACCACGTGTCCGCCATTTTGAATTTTGTCATAAATTGAAATATCTTTTAAACTATTTGACATATCAGCACAAAATTTGGTAGGGATGATCGACAAGATGTCCTGAAGGGACATGCAAAGTTTGAATACAGCACCACCAAGAGCTCTTGATATATACGTTTTTTTGCAAAAACGCTTATAACTTTTGAAATCATAGTTCAAAATTTGATTGCTTTATGTCATTATATTCCTTCTTTTATGCCGATTCTGACGATATCTCATTTGTCATTTTCCAACAATGTGACTCTCCGCCATATTGGAGAAAATTATAAACAGCTTTTTCGCTCCTCCTTCTCCAAGGTTTGCCCAATTATGTCCAAAATGTGATATGATCTTTGGACGGAGGCGCACAGAAATGAGTGAACGGCTTTTTGATAGTTGCCACCGTTCCCGAGATATTCCTCTCTGAAGTTGACCTAGCCTGTTTGTTGCCTTATGCTAGTTAGCTTAGCATAATAATTGGTTAGCATGCTAACCGGATGCCATTATTTCTAATCTGGGTCTTCAGCTATCAAGTTAACCATAAGCTACATTAGCATAGCATGCTAATCTGGTTAACATGTTAAGGAACTTTTTGTGAACTCATTCTCACACTGAACCCTCTCCTCAGCAGGCTGGTGAACATGCATGAGTGATTAGCTCAACGTGTTACACCACGGATCCCAATACTTATCGTCTTGGGTTCGCCACTCAGTGTGACACGTGCCCAGACCGCATGAGGTACTGTGGCAGGAAAAGATGCATCTGTTCCAGGCATTGTGCCTAAGAATGATCTCATCTGAAGCTGTCACATACAACATGCAGTGCTTTTACCTACAATTCATTGGCACACTTGTAGTGATGGTAATGAGTAGTAATCTGACCAATTTTGGATGATTTAATTAAACTTTTTAAATACGATATGCTCTGCATTTTCTTCAAAATTCTCTCTTGAAACTATTGAATTTTGGCAGCTGTGTAGGTGAATGTCTGCCAAGTGGCGCAACGAGATCAGTGACAGACACCTGACCCATAGGTAGTGGGTTCGAGTCCCATGTGGGACAACTTTAAAATTGTGTATAAACTTATCATTTAAATTCCTTTATTATTCGGGTAACAGCTGTACTAATCTTTTTTACTCTTGGATAAGAAATAAGTAATACATTGTCATGTACATTCATTTCTGCTGTTTTTGTTCTTCCGGCTCTGCACAGCTGTTGGTGCTTAAATGCTTGTGCTTACAGTACTTGCTGCGCTGCTGTAATTAATGTGATGCTGTGCTTACAGTACTTGCTGTGCTGCTGTGCTTACAGTACTTGCTGTGCTGCTGTGCTTACAGTACTTGTTCTGCTTGAGGTGACTTCCAGGGCTTGGCCCCGGATTGCTGCTTGCAGCTATATTTACAACTTTGGTTTTGTCATAATTGAATAAAAAAATTTTACCATAATTTTAAAAATGTTATCATAATGATGACGTAGTATCTGTTCGACTGTTCATGTCATGATGACGTTGTTATCTCATAATCCTGCTCCGCGAGGCATATTTTGCTGCAGAGAGAAGCCCTCACCTGGCAGTCGTCTCCTTTGCTGCACACGAGGCCGCTCATGAACTGTGTGTCGAGAGACGGAGAGATGCCGAAGCTGTTGCCCATACACAGGATCTCTGCTCTTCCCTCTCCATAACTGATCTCCACACTCCCGTTCAGGATCACGTACCATGTGTTCAGCTGCAAACACAAGAGCACAGTTAGAGCATCACATACACATACACACACACACTAGTGTTCAGATGCAAACACAACAGAGCACTGTTAGATCGTGTGTGTGTGTGTGTGTGTGTGTGTGTGTGTGTGTGTGTGTCTACAAGTGAATCTGCTTAAATATCTTGACCTTTGAGTCACTCTGTGTTTCTGTCTCTTTTCTCTCATTAAGAAAGAGCGTGTCTTGTTGACCTTCACTGTAGCCCACACACACACACACACACACTGTTGATCAACGGGAGCGTCTCCTTTCAACTCATTTATGACGTGCTTCACAGTGTGTTCTTGTGATCCGTCATGACAGACGGCACACACTCTTTTAATCTATGATCTCAGTTGATATGTGAACAAAACTTCACTGAACATCCAATAATCACACTATGTGTTGTGTCTTCAAAAGCTCTTGCTCTAGATATAACACAAATCTCAGCTTACAATTTCTGTCAATTTTATATTTAATTTCACTCAATTGTCTCTCTAATGTGTGACAGATCGCAGTAGCAACTCAGTTCATCTCTTGCTCTTCACTACTAGTTACAGCAGCAAATAAACATCACAGTGAACATCAGAAGGAATGTGGAAAGATACAGAACAACCTGTGTAATCGATCAATCAGTGTTTGGACCGCGGAAACACGTCAATGAAACTGTTCTGTGATCAGTATGTCTGCTAGTAACTGGCTTGACTGGCTCTACCTCCTGTTTGTCCTGAAGAATGATGGTCCCCTCCAGTTCCACCACCTCGAACATCATGACCCGACACAGCTCTCTCCTCACGGACATGGTCATGTTCGCGAACGCTGGAAGCTGATGCATGAACTCCAGGAGCTGCTCTGTTGAGCGAGGGGGGGGAGTGGGGGGGGGCACTTTGTAACTTTGTAAAGCAATTTATTCCGCCAAACAAACATCATTTTTAACAAACCATTACCACTTAAAGGTGACATATTATGCCCATTTTCACAAGATGTAATGTAAATGTGTCCCCAGAATGTGTCTGTGAAATTTCAGCTCTAAATTCACCACAGATCATTTATTATAGCTTGGCAAATTTGCCCCTTTTTGGGTGTGAGCAAAAACACGTCGTTTTTGTGTGTGTTCCTTTAAATGCAAATGAGCTGCA